>JARQZK010004618.1:0-30000 GCA_030704885.1 Cynegetis impunctata
GTATTTAGCAGTAACGAAAAGTCGACATGTTTCGAGTTATGAACTCATTGTCAAGACTGACTACAGGAGAGTATTGCATCCTAATTTATATAACAGACAAAAGCAAAGGTGATACCTGAAAATCAATTTGTTCGTTCACAAGGGGTAATTGACTATTATGGGCGGAACTTATTTCGAGAATTTCAAGAAGGTCAAGGCGTTTTTCTTTGTTACCTGAATGTAACAATTTAGTTTTGTTGGAATCCAGGAAGTGATTGAATTTTATACAATGTTCAGAGAAGCCAGTGGTATTTTTGTTTTGTAAAATTGACTTTTTATGTTCTTCAACACGAATATTTATATTCCATCCTGTCTGTCCAATATAGAAAGCAGGACATTCGTCGCAAAATATTTTGTAAATACCACTGTTTTCTCCGATGTTAGATTTTTCTTTATTATTGACCAAGAATGACTTCAAGTTTCTTTTATTTGTTACAAATTGTTTCAGCGTTATTTTTCGATACAAATTTTGCTACTCAAATTAGGCACATAATTTATTGGGAAGTATTTTTGTTCTTCATTAATAGTTTGCGTGGGGTATATTGAATGCAACAGATACTTTATTCGTTTTTTCGCAATGAGCTTGTCGATAAGACTTTCATTGTAACCGTTATTGATGGCTAATAATTTGATTGTATTAACTTCAGTTTGAAAATTTGTTTCCGATAATGGAATCGTGAACAACCTATGTATGAACGAAAGAAAAGCACTGAGTTTTATTTTAATGTGTTGGTTACTGTCGCTGTGAATTAAAGTATCTGTGAAGGTTGGTTTTCTAAAAATGTTGAAAGTAAGAGAATTCAAATTCCTAGCAATCTGAACGTCTAAGAAATTCAAAGTACCGTTTTCGTTTTCTACTTCTTTTGTAAATTGAATCGAGTTGTAGAAAGTATTTATATATTTAAAGAAATTATCTAACTGCCTATCTGTACCGGTCCAAATACAAAAAATATCATCTACATAACGCCTCCATAATGAAACGTTAATAATTTAATTATTATCAGCATTGAAAATTTTTTCTTCTAAGTTATTCATGAAAATTTCACTCAACAAAGGCGATAACGGTGATCCCATGGGCAATCCGTCTTCTTGTTTGTATATTATATTATTAAATTTGAAATAACTCTGTTTCAAACATAAGTTTAAGGCAGACATTGTTTCGTTGACTGCTTGAGTTGTTAAATTTGGGTTCATCTGTAGATATCGCTTAACAATATTTTTAACTTCTTGAGTTGGCGTGGAAGGAAATGAGTTGATAACGTCAAATGAAATTAATTTAGCATTTAAAGGAATTTTGATATTCTTAAGATGATTAACTAACTAAATAGAATTTTTAATTCTATACTCCGGATTGAATTGAATCAAGGTGGGTAATTTCTTATTCAAATACTGACATAATTTATACGCAGGAGCGTTAATATAAGATACTATTGGACGCATCGGGCAATCAATTTTATGTATTTTTGGTAAAGTATATAAAACCGGGGTGCGTGGGTTCATGGAAGTTAAGAAAAAAGTGTTAATATCTGAAAATAGGATTTTACTATTCTTGATGAATGATTTTATTTCGTTTTGGAATTTTTTAGTGGGATATATTTTAAGTTTTGAGAATTTATCTGTATTAAATAGGAATTCAGATTTTTCAATGTAGGTATTTTTATCTATGATAGTTACAGTATTTCCTTTGTCCGCTTTGCATATAACCAAATTATTATCCTGAATTTTTGATCTCAACTGTTTTATAGTTTTTAATTCTAAATTATTGTTATTTCTGAATTTATATTTATTTATCTCCTATTTGTGTTTTCATTCTTTACAATTTCTCTCCCGACAATATCACGATTACCCTGACGCTTTCAATTTTATGAGCAAAAAATTAAAAGATTAGCGGTTTTTTGCATAAAATTGTTAATAACAAAGTTATAAATAATAAAGACGAGTGATTAACAGTTTACATGAAAAATTTCTGTATCTTGGCCTCAAAATTTATATTGATAGTGTATAGTTATTTTCCTAACAAGTGAGGAAAGTGATACTTTCCCGCACGCGACTGCAGTTGACCCGAACGACGCGGAGCGGAGTTCGGGCAAGCTGTCAAGTGCGGGAAAGACACTTTACGCATGAGTTAGGAACATTACTTTTTCTACGACCGTATATACAAAAAAGTATACCAACCCATTTTTCAAAAATTATTTTATTCCAACAAACATAATAACATACAAAACTTTAACTAAAAACTACTAATTATTATAAATTTTAATATTGAAAACACAATTTGTTGCATTCTGTAGACTAGTTAGAATTGCCGGTCCAGTGGAGTTATTTGGTTTCCACTGGAAGGTAGATGACGTCGATGAGGATGGCATCGGTTGCAGGTCGCATAAAGATGACGATGACGGTGACGGCAACGGAAGTCATTTGTAGTACAGAGAATTTTATTTGATATATTTTTCTTCTGATTCTCGGAGTCCTCCAAATAGCCCTCAGCGACAGTAGTAGACTTCCAGCCACCGAAGCGCTTTATGTTGGTTATTTCTTCGCCGGAGTCTGCTAGGAACGTTGCCGAAGAACGTCTGAAACTGTGTCCTGTATAACGTTCCGGATTAGGTAGGCGTAAATATGCAGCAATCTCTGCTGGCATCTTACCAAAAGTGTTTACGCCAACGCATTGAACTGAGCATTTTCGATTCTTATAATGAATAAAAAATCCATCATTTATTTCTTCAGATAAAACAAATGATCTTGACGAATGATTTTTGGAATCAGAAAATTTGACAACAATTAGGTTGCCTTTATCTTGAATGTCGTCGACAGTGATATTTACAAGCTCGGCTCTGCGGAGAGCGCCAGCCAGCGCAAAAATGGTACTCACTTAAATCATCAGGTATACCTCATCGGGAGCTAGCATAACCCTGGATATATCTTCTTTGGTAAAAACTTGCGCTTTCTGTGCTCGAAAACCAATATTTTTTTGTTTAAGAAACGACGTTAACTTATGAAAGTTTCCTATATCCAAATTTTGTTTTATTTTTACTAAACTTTTTACCATCGAATAGCGGGACCATAATGTATTAGATTTCAAAACCTTACTTAGGCCTGAAAAATACGCCAGAAATACCTCTTCCTCATAAGTTTTGGTCCCTTTCTCCTTACACCATGTAACAAAATGGTCGTATTGCTTTTCATACCTTAGTCTGGATTTGGCAGGTAATAGCTCGGAATTAGCTTCATTTGCAGCCTTCAAAATGGCTTCGGGAAGTTCTTCGTCGGATGAATCCATAGTAGAAGACATTGACTTGAAGCCATTAAAAATGATTGATGATGACAGTTCCAGGAAGTCGTCTATTGTTCCTATTGTTTGGGTGCAGGTGTGCAGCCTATTGTTATGCCAGGTGTTTCTTTTGTTAGGGCCGGTCTATTGTTCCTATTGTTCAAGCCGGTCTATTGTTCCTATTGTGCGGTGCAGTCTTTTGTTAGACCAGGTGTTCGGGACCGTATTAACTAATGATTGATGATCGTGAGAATTTACAAATTTAGACCAAAATTCGTAAGAAATCCACCCCCTGACATTCGACATCGTCAGGTATTTCTAAGAAAACACACAAAAGGTTGACGCGAATATCTCTTTGGCCGGTCTTTTGTTCCTATTGACAGACCAGGTGTTCGGGACAGGACCGTATTAACTAATGATTGATGGTCGTGAGAATTGAATTTTTTCACAATTTTAGACCAAAATTCGTAAATCGTATGAAATCCACCCCTGACATTAGATATGGGTGCAGGTATTTCTAAGAAAACACACACAAAAGGTTGATGCGAATATCTCTTTACAAAATCGTATGAATTCATAGAAATCCATCGCTAGCATTAGATAAATTATTCGACATAGGTGGGTAGGTATTTCTTTTACAAAATCTAGGGAGCCGTGTGATTTCATACCTTATGATATTACTTACGAGCATATAAGGATTGTCAAATATCAAACTCTCATTTATAATAATAAATTTCACACAGTTCTATGTTCAATCAAATCTCTTTAGATGTAATTACGAACAAAAATCTGAAATTTCATAAAACCTATTAGGTAATTATATGAATATAAATGATTAATTGAATTTATGATTCCTGGATACCTTTTACTAATGAGTTGTACGTATATTCAATTTGGTGAGATTGAATAATTTATTGAACTTTTGTCATATTTTTTTTTTATGGAAGAACAAAATAACTCTTTTCCTATAAAATCCACCAGATCAATCAAATTTTATTTCTTTGATTGGACAGAATGCGAAATTTTTTATTATAGATCGCATATTTTCTTTTTTCTGTTTAATTTTATGTATACCACAAGCTTCAATTTGAAGCGTAGATAAAAAAAATGTCATTTACCTGGAATGAAAAAATATTTTTCCTCTAAATATTCTACAGATGTAATAACGAACAAAGATCAGAAATTTCACAGAACTTATTAGGTATTATATGAATAAAAATCATTTATTGAACATATGATTCCTGCATTCGAATATAAATAATTAATTGAATTTATGATTCCTGGATACCTTTTACTAATGAGTTGTACGTATATACAATTTGGTGAGATTGAATAATTTATTAAACTTTTGTCATATAAGATTCACGAATTTTTTTATGGAAGAACAAAATAACTTAAGTAACTCTTTTTCTATAAAATGCATGAAATTCATCAGATCAATCAGATTTTATTTCTTTGATTGGACAGAATGCAAAATTTTTTATTATAGAGCGCATATTTTCTTTTTCTGTTTAATTTTATGTATACCACAAGCTTCAATTTGAAGCGCAGATAAAAAAAATGTCATTTACCAGGAATAAAAAAATATTTTTCCTTTAAATATAAAAATGTCATTTACCTGGAATGAAAAAATATTTTTCCTTTAAATAATCAAAACAAAAGTTTAATTATTCTCTCTCTTAGTTGGAAATATCAAAATATTTCTAAAACTTCATCTATGTAAATGAAACTAAATTCACTTTATCTTTTAACAACCGGGATTACACAGTTACATCCAACGAAATTAATTTCTGGTCTCCCTAACTGAAATAAAGATATCCGTTAATTATAAACATACAATACAATAGTACCTAGTCCTCCAAAATGAAATTGATGCATTACATATTGCTTTAATCATTTATATTGGCCAAACCGATAAACCAATCAATAGAAATTATAAAAAACTTATTGAATCAAATATTTACAGATGTAATTACGAACAAAGATCAGAGAATACTTATTAGGTATTATATGAATAAAAATAATTTATTGAATAAATGATTTGTCCATGCATTCAATTTGGTGAACATCGAAATTAAATAACTTGCAATGCAATTTTTATAAGATTAATGAAATTTTTCCAAGAAGAACAAAATAACTTAGGGAACTTTATTACAGAAAATTTATTTATCTAATTACAAACCTTTTTATTTGAAACACTAAATTATTAAAAAAATGTAATTTGAACCATTCGTTTACATGCATTATAACAGGTCTCTCATACTAGAGGAAAAAAGAGTACACATATAAATTTTTAAAAAACCTAAATCCCATGTGTGATAAATCAGTTGTAAATATCGTATATTATTACGATGAATGACGGACAGTTTTTGAATAAGAAAAACTTTTCATATGAAATATAGACAAAACCTCCTAGTGTTTAAAAATTATGATAGTAATACGATCAATATTATATAAATAAATTGATAGGAAGTTAAGTATTATGTATTTAATTCAACTTAGATTATAAATTATAACCCATACTTTGTATGAAGTAGTAATAAAGTTAAATTATTAATTCATTCTATTATTCTACATTGAAAATTTAATAATTTTATAATTGTATGCATACGTTTGAACAATCACATACCTTGCCATGCCAAAAAAAAAAAGCCCACACACATCTATACTAAACGGATAAAATTGTTATTGAATATATGATTCATGCATTCATTGTATGATTTGTCCATGCATTCAATTTGGTGAACATCGAAATTAAATAACTTATGAAATTTCTCATGAATATCATCTAAAATATTTAATTTTTTTGTAAAAACACGTTCGTACAATACGTTTTGAATAGGATTTGCATATCCTACCTCTCTTGTGGGTGTCTACGTAGCCAAATTTCAAGTTAATCGGGTGTATAATATATATATATATATATATCTCTATTAATATATATATTTATATATATTTATATATATATATATATATACATATATATATATATATATATATATATATATATATATATATATATATGTTAACGGTATCCCTATACACCCCTTTACGCTTCCCATCATTGATGTAAATATCGTATATTATTACGATGAACGACGGCCAGCTTTTTGAATAAGAAAAACTTTTCATATAAAATATAGACGAAATCTCCTAGTGTTTAAAAATTATGATGCTAATACGATACTTTAGAATGTTTCACTGTAGAAATAGAAAGAAATAATAATAACACTGCCTTGAAATTGCATATTGGTTTGAAATATGGAATAAGAGATTGCTTTTCAAATATAAATAATAGTATTCGACTTTAGAACTATGCAAATGATCAGTTGTATATATCGTATATCACGATGAATGACGGACAGCTTTATGAATAAGAAAAACTTTTCATATGAAATATAGACAAAACCTCCTAGTGTTTAAAAATTATGATACTAATACGATCAATATTATATAAATAAATTGATTGATTAAAAATATTTTTGAACGATGAAATAAGTTAGAACGCGAAAAATTGTTATCCCTGCTCTGGATTTTAGGGTGTGCGATGGTAGAAGCAGGTAGCGAAAATACGAACGAGAGACGCTAAGAGACGGTAACAAAGAACATTATATTGTAAATAGTCACCCTTGTGTATATATCATCTCAATTTTAACATAAAATATATATATATATATATATATATATATATATATATATATATATATATATATACACCACTGTGTTTATCTATAAAAAACGTACAGTCCACAACTCTATAACGCTTAACATTTGGTCCATCGATACGGATATTGATCAATAAATCCAAATAAATTCGTACCAGTGAACATTAATCGATAACGTGCAAGTGCTTTATTGTTGTGATCGACCAGAAACGTGCATATCTAGTCGAAAGTGGTAAGGTTGGTTCATAGAGACTCCCTCCACTTCACTTCAACCAACTTGAAAGCAGGTGAACAATCAGCGTATTCAACGTGGACGGCATCATCAGAAACCACCAATAAGAGCAAAGAAACATACTAACATTTTTCACAGGTTAGCATACGTTCTAGTGAGTTTATCAAATATAACTTAGATCACGTGTAAACTGTCAATGATAAAATTTTACATATTCAAAATTTTTTTCACTTATGAATGCGTAAATTCAATTCTTTGAAATTAAAACTAGTTAATACCTATTGGACAATTAATTTTGGTAATGATAAAATCTAAATTTATGTAATAGTACTTTCAAAGGTATGTAATGATATTTCGGAAAATCTTTTTCAACAGTTTTTGCGATCAACGGGAAAAACTTCCTAAAAATTCAAGAGTTTTGTGAACGAATTTCAGATCCCTAGAAAAAATAGCACGTTATCAAAATTATCATATAGTGTAGTAACCAGAATCTAAAATTTATTCGGTACAATTTAATAAAAGACGTCTGCTTCCTGAAAATTTCGATAGCCTACCCAACTTTTTTCAAGTTGTGAAATATATTTTATGAACTTTCTGCCAAATTTGGTAATAAAGTTTCATATCTTTCAAAAAGTAGTTTTTATGTTTCACAAGCAAGTTATGTAATTCATATGTTTTACCAGTTTTAATATTTGGTTAGTTAATTGAACAATTTCTCAGAAAAAAATTTGAGCACCATTTTATACAGCGTTTTTCATATGTAGAGTTCTAAATTTCAAATGAAATTATTTATTATTCAAAAAGAATTCTTTTATTCGTAAAAATATACTTATCGTTGGATATGTTTATCCTCTATATTTTATTCTTTCCTAATCGAATACATGTTTATATTTTCTAAAACAGTATTCACCAAATTGAATGCATGGACAAATCATTTATACGATGAATGTAGGACTCATATATTCAATAACAATTTTATCCGTTTAGTATAGATGTGTGTGGGATTTTTTTTTGACATGACAAGGTATGTGATTGTTTATAAACGTATTGTACGAACGTGTTTTTACAAAAAAATTAAATATTCCAGATGATATTCATGAGAAATTTCATGAATCTTATAAAAATTGCATAAGTTATTTAATTTCGATGTTCACCAAATTGAATGCATGGACAAATCATACAATGAATGCATGAATCATATATTCAATAACAATTTTATCCGTTTAGTATAGATGTGTGTGGGCTTTTTTGGCATGGCAAGGTATGTGATTGTTTAAAAGTATGCATACAATTATAAAATTATTAAATTTTCAATGTAGAATAATAGAATGAATTAATAATTTAACTTTATTACTACTTCATACAAAGTATGGGTTATAATTTATAATCTAAGTTGAATTAAATACATAATACTCAACTTCCTATCAATTTATTTATATAATATTGATCGTATTAGTATCATAATTTTTTAAACACTAGGAGGTTTTGTCTATATTTCATATGAAAAGTTTTTCTTATTCATAAAGCTGTCCGTCATTCATCGTGATATACGATATTTACAACTGATCATTTGCATAGTTCTAAAGTCGAATACTATTATTTATATTTGAAAAGCAATCTCTTATTCCATATTTCAAACCAATATGCAATTTCAAGGCAGTGTTATTATTATTTCTTTCTATTTCTACAGTGAAACATTCTAAAGTATCGTATTAGCATCATAATTTTTAAAACACTAGGAGATTTCGTCTAATATTTTATATGAAAAGTTTTTCTTATTCAAAAAGCTGGCCGTCGTTCATCGTAATAATATACGATATTTACATCAATGATGGGAAGCGTAAAGGGGGTGTATAGGGATACCGTTAACATATATATATATATATATATATATATATATATATATATATAATATATATATATATATATATATATATATATATATATATATATATATATAATATATATATATATATATATATATTATACACCCGATTAACTTGAAATTTGGCTACGTAGACACCCACAAGAAGGTAGGATATGCAAAATCCTATTCAAAACGTATGTACGAACGTGTTTTTACAAAAAAATTAAATATTTTAGATGATATTCATTAGAAATTTCATAAGTTATTTAATTTCGATGTTCACCAAATTGAATGCATGGACAAATCATACAATGAATGCATGAATCATATATTCAATAACAATTTTATCCGTTTAGTATAGATGTGTGTGGGTTTTTTTTTTTTTGGCATGGCAAGGTATGTGATTGTTCAAACGCATGCATACAATTATAAAATTATTAAATTTTCAAGGTAGAATAATAGAATGAATTAATAATTTAACTTTATTACTACTTCATACAAAGTATGGGTTATAATTTATAATCTAAGTTGAATTAAATACATAATACTTAACTTCCTATCAATTTATTTATATAATATTGATCGTATTACTATCATAATTTTTAAACACTAGGAGGTTTTGTCTATATTTCATATGAAAAGTTTTTCTTATTCAAAAACTGTCCGTCATTCATCGTAATAATATACGATATTTACAACTGATTTATCACACATGGGATTTATGTTTTTTAAAAATTTATATGTGTACTCTTTTTTCCTCTAGTATGAGAGACCTGTTATAATGCATGTAAACGAATGGTTCAAATTACATTTTTTTAATAATTTAGTGTTTCAAATAAAAAGGTTTGTAATTAGATAAATAAATTTTCTGTAATAAAGTTCCCTAAGTTATTTTGTTCTTCTTGGAAAAATTTCATTAATCTTATAAAAATTGCATTGCAAGTTATTTAATTTCGATGTTCACCAAATTGAATGCATGGACAAATCATTTATTCAATAAATTATTTTTATTCATATAATACCTAATAAGTATTCTCTGATCTTTGTTCGTAATTACATCTGTAAATATTTGATTCAATAAGTTTTTTATAATTTCTATTGATTGGTTTATCGGTTTGGCCAATATAAATGATTAAAGCAATATGTAATGCATCAATTTCATTTTGGAGGACTAGGTACTATTGTATTGTATGTTTATAATTAACGGATATCTTTATTTCAGTTAGGGAGACCAGAAATTAATTTCGTTGGATGTAACTGTGTAATCCCGGTTGTTAAAAGATAAAGTGAATTTAGTTTCATTTACATAGATGAAGTTTTAGAAATATTTTGATATTTCCAACTAAGAGAGAGAATAATTAAACTTTTGTTTTGATTATTTAAAGGAAAAATATTTTTTCATTCCAGGTAAATGACATTTTTATATTTAAAGGAAAAATATTTTTTTATTCCTGGTAAATGACATTTTTTTTATCTGCGCTTCAAATTGAAGCTTGTGGTATACATAAAATTAAACAGAAAAAGAAAATATGCGCTCTATAATAAAAAATTTTGCATTCTGTCCAATCAAAGAAATAAAATCTGATTGATCTGATGAATTTCATGCATTTTATAGAAAAAGAGTTACTTAAGTTATTTTGTTCTTCCATAAAAAAATTCGTGAATCTTATATGACAAAAGTTTAATAAATTATTCAATCTCACCAAATTGTATATACGTACAACTCATTAGTAAAAGGTATCCAGGAATCATAAATTCAATTAATTATTTATATTCGAATGCAGGAATCATATGTTCAATAAATGATTTTTATTCATATAATACCTAATAAGTTCTGTGAAATTTCTGATCTTTGTTCGTTATTACATCTGTAGAATATTTAGAGGAAAAATATTTTTTCATTCCAGGTAAATGACATTTTTTTTATCTACGCTTCAAATTGAAGCTTGTGGTATACATAAAATTAAACAGAAAAAAGAAAATATGCGATCTATAATAAAAAATTTCGCATTCTGTCCAATCAAAGAAATAAAATTTGATTGATCTGGTGGATTTTATAGGAAAAGAGTTATTTTGTTCTTCCATAAAAAAAAAATATGACAAAAGTTCAATAAATTATTCAATCTCACCAAATTGAATATACGTACAACTCATTAGTAAAAGGTATCCAGGAATCATAAATTCAATTAATCATTTATATTCATATAATTACCTAATAGGTTTTATGAAATTTCAGATTTTTGTTCGTAATTACATCTAAAAGAGATTTGATTGAACATAGAATGTGTGAAATTTATTATTATAAATGAGAGTTTGATATTTGACAATCCTTATATGCTCGTAAGTAATATCATAAGGTATGAAATCACACGGCTCCCTAGATTTTGTAAAAGAAATACCTACCCACCTATGTCGAATAATTTATCTAATGCTAGCGATGGATTTCTATGAATTCATACGATTTTGTAAAGAGATATTCGCATCAACCTTTTGTGTGTGTTTTCTTAGAAATACCTGCACCCATATCTAATGTCAGGGGTGGATTTCATACGATTTACGAATTTTGGTCTAAAATTGTGAAAAAATTCAATTCTCACGACCATCAATCATTAGTTAATACGGTCCTGTCCCGAACACCTGGTCTGTCAATAGGAACAAAAGACCGGCCAAAGAGATATTCGCGTCAACCTTTTGTGTGTTTTCTTAGAAATACCTGACGATGTCGAATGTCAGGGGGTGGATTTCTTACGAATTTTGGTCTAAATTTGTAAATTCTCACGATCATCAATCATTAGTTAATACGGTCCCGAACACCTGGTCTAACAAAAGACTGCACCGCACAATAGGAACAATAGACCGGCTTGAACAATAGGAACAATAGACCGGCCCTAACAAAAGAAACACCTGGCATAACAATAGGCTGCACACCTGCACCCAAACAATAGGAACAATAGACGACTTCCTGGAACTGTCATCATCAATCATTTTTAATGGCTTCAAGTCAATGTCTTCTACTATCCATTAATATTATTGTATCGGATTCGGTTTAATGTGGTTTAATTTAGAAGAAGATTGTACTTATTCGGTCACTTCCAAGACGTTTTGAACAACTTTGACGTTTTAGTAACAATTACACGCCTGGGTTGTCATAGCAATTGATATCAAACTCGGGTGGTTTGATAGTTGTTTTGTGACACTCCTTTGAAGAATGTGCAGGCTGTCCCATTTTCGATGTCCTTACGGGGTAACTCCCTTATTTTTAAAGATAGAGATTTGCGGTTTTCGCGAACGTTGGCTACTTTTTTGTGAATCTCACGATACCGTAAACAAAATTTTCATAGATTGCTTCGTTTTTGAGATACAGGACGAAGTTGAAAATATTGCATTTTGGCACCCCTCCTGTATCACAGCTGCCTTTCAACTTATAGAAAAAGTAAAAACTGTTTTTTATACACTTTTTTACGTAGAATCCAGTGGCGTAGTCAGATTTTTCGAATGAGCTGTCATTGTTTAGATATAACCCAATGTCATAATTTTTTAAATGGAACACTCTGTATATTTTTCCATATTGAAAACATAAATGTTTCGCGCTTTTCAAAAATATATAATACTTATATAAAATTTTAAGTATTAGCCCTGTATTTAGATAATTTTCTTTTTTTTATGTCAAGTCAAGACAAATATCACTTTGATAGATCGTTCGACGCAGTAAACAAATATATCACTTCCATTTATATAGGTAAGAATGAAAAGTTTTCCTTAAAAAATTTTGTTTAATATACGTTATTAAACAATTTGACAAAACAATAAATTTAAACTAATGAAACACTATTTATCAACTATATACGCTCTGGACCTAATTAGTAGGTGGCTATGAAAAAAAAGCAAGTGCAGAATATTTATAGTTCCTGTCAAATTGTACACATTTTTCTTACAATGGCGAATGATAATCCATTATATCAAAACTACGAAAAATTAGATATGGTTGGGATATATTACCAAGTTGGTTTAAATCCAAATCAAGCGATGGACCTCTATTTTGAAAGTTATTTACTATTACTCAGTTACTGGGTCTCAGTTAGATAATAAGATAAAAATTTTAAGTTTCCTTTTTCGGATCTTTTGAAAAGCCTATAGTTATAGAAAAGAAAATGACGAAAATGATGAAATTAGTGTCCTCGCAAAGATAGAAGAGGCCAAAAATACTTGCAGAGAAATTGAAGATTCGGTTGGCATTCCAAGGGATTCGAAGACATTAAAATATTATATATATATATATATATATATATATATATAATATATATATAATATAATATATAAATATATATATATATATATATATATATATATATATATATATATACCCCCTACATATCCCAAGCTATACAGTATCTGCACCCAAGTGAAACTGAGAAGAGTATTGAGTTTTGTAGGTGGTATATTGTCCGATTTTGGAGGAAGATTAGTCTACCGTATTTTCGACGGTAACTTGAATCATCAAAGATATTTGAAAATTTTGATGATTTTCTTTCTGAACTACTTGACGAAATTCCGTTGGTTCAATATAGAAAATATTTATCCTAATGAATGATCTATAATAAAAAATTTCGCATTCTGTCCAATCAAAGAAATAAAATTTGATTGATCTGGTGGATTTTATAGGAAAAGAGTTATTTTGTTCTTCCATAAAAAAAAAATATGACAAAAGTTCAATAAATTATTCAATCTCACCAAATTGAATATACGTACAACTCATTAGTAAAAGGTATCCAGGAATCATAAATTCAATTAATCATTTATATTCATATAATTACCTAATAGGTTTTATGAAATTTCAGATTTTTGTTCGTAATTACATCTAAAGAGATTTGATTGAACATAGAACTGTGTGAAATTTATTATTATAAATGAGAGTTTGATATTTGACAATCCTTATATGCTCGTAAGTAATATCATAAGGTATGAAATCACACGGCTCCCTAGATTTTGTAAAAGAAATACCTACCCACCTATGTCGAATAATTTATCTAATGCTAGCGATGGATTTCTATGAAATTCATACGATTTTTGTAAAGAGATATTTCGCATCAAACCTTTGTGTGTGTTTTCTTAGAAAATACCTGCACCCATATCTAATGTCAGGGGTGGATTTCATACGATTTACGAATTTTGGTCTAAAATTGTGAAAAAAATTCAATTCTCACGACCATCAATCATTAGTTAATACGGTCCTGTCCCGAACACCTGCCTGTCAATAGGAACAAAAGACCGGCCAAAGAGATATTCGCGTCAACCTTTTGTGTGTTTTCTTAGAAATACCTGCGATGTCGAATGTCAGGGCGGTGGATTTCTTACGAATTTTGGTCTAAATTTGTAAATTCTCACGATCATCAATCATTAGTTTTAATATACGGTCCCGAACACCTGGTCTAACAAAAGACTGCACCGCACAATAGGAACAATAGACCGGCTTTGAACAATAGGAACAATAGACCGGCCCTAACAAAAGAAACACCTGGCATAACAATAGGCTGCACACCTGCCACCCAAACAATAGGAACAATAGACGACTTCCTGGAACTGTCATCATCAATCATTCTTTTAATGGCTTCAAGTCAATGTCTTCTACTATCCATTAATATTATTGTATCGGATTCGGTTTAATGTGGTTTAATTTAGAAGAAGATTGTACTTATTCGGTCACTTCCAAGACGTTTTGAACAACTTTGACGTTTTAGTAACAATTACACGCCTGGGTTGTCATAGCAATTGATATCAAACTCGGGTGGTTTGATAGTTGTTTTGTGACACTCCTTTGAAGAATGTGCAGGCTGTCCCATTTTCGATGTCCTTACGGGGTAACTCCCTTATTTTTAAAGATAGAGATTTGCGGTTTTCGCGAACGTTGGCTACTTTTTTGTGAATCTCACGATACCGTAAACAAAATTTTCATAGATTGCTTCGTTTTTGAGATACAGGACGAAGTTGAAAATATTGCATTTTGGCACCCCTCCTGTATCACAGCTGCCTTTCAACTTATAGAAAAAGTAAAAACTGTTTTTTATACACTTTTTTACGTAGAATCCAGTGGCGTAGTCAGATTTTTCGAATGAGCTGTCATTGTTTAGATATAACCCAATGTCATAATTTTTTAAATGGAACACTCTGTATATTTTTCCATATTGAAAACATAAATGTGTTTCGCGCTTTTCAAAAATATATTAATACTTATATAAAATTTTAAGTATTAGCCCTGTATTTAGATAATTTTCTTTTTTTTATGTCAAGTCAAGACAAATATCACTTTGATAGATCGTTCGACGCAGTAAACAAATATATCACTTCCATTTATATAGGTAAGAATGAAAAGTTTTCCTTAAAAAATTTTGTTTAATATACGTTATTAAACAATTTGACAAAACAATAAATTTAAACTAATGAAACACTATTTATCAACTATATACGCTCTGGACCTAATTAGTAGGTGGCTATGAAAAAAAAGCAAGTGCAGAATATTTATAGTTCCTGTCAAATTGTACACATTTTTCTTACAATGGCGAATGATAATCCATTATATCAAAACTACGAAAAATTAGATATGGTTGGGATATATTACCAAGTTGGTTTAAATCCAAATCAAGCGATGGACCTCTATTTTGAAAGTTATTTACTATTACTCAGTTACTGGGTCTCAGTTAGATAATAAGATAAAAATTTTAAGTTTCCTTTTTCGGATCTTTTGAAAAGCCTATAGTTATAGAAAAGAAAATGACGAAAATGATGAAATTAGTGTCCTCGCAAAGATAGAAGAGGCCAAAAATACTTGCAGAGAAATTGAAGATTCGGTTGGCATTCCAAGGGTTTCGAAGATATTAAAATATATATATATATATATATATATATATATATATATATATATATATATATATATATATATATATATATATATATATACCCCCTACATATCCCAAGCTATACAGTATCTACACCCAAGTGAAACTGAGAAGAGTATTGAGTTTTGTAGGTGGTATATTGTCCGATTTTGGAGGAAGATTAGTCTACCGTATTTTCGACGGTAACTTGAATCATCAAAGATATTTGAAAATTTTGATGATTTTCTTTCTGAACTACTTGACGAAATTCCGTTGGTTCAATATAGAAAATATTTATCCTAATGAAAGATTCTAAAACCAGTGTATTGATAAAAATGACCCCATTAACTGGCAACCAAGGTCCCTTGACTTATCTATATTAGATTTCTTTATATGGGGCTACATAAGAAATAAAATGAACCACACGCGGCACGAAAATCGAGATGCTCTGATGAATGCCACGAGAGAAGTTTTCGAAGTAATTTGAACAATATTTACAAAACATTTTCAACAGAAAAATAATAGAACTTTGTTTTGTAGCAGTGTTACATACAAGTTTCTATTTTTGTTATCATTAAATATATATCTGTTTAGTAACTTATATCAAATAATATTTTTTTAATGACTACTTTTCATTCTTACCTATATAAATGAAAGTGATATATTTGTTTACTGCGTCGAACGATCTATCAAAGTGATATTTGTCTTGACTTGACATAAAAAAAAAGAAAATTATCTAAATACAGGGCTAATACTTGAAATTTTATATAAGTTTTATATATTTTTAAAAAGCGCAAAACATTTATGTTTTGAATATGGAAAAATATATAGTGTGTTCCATTTAAAAAATTATAACATTGGGTTATATCTAAACAATGACAGCTCATTCCAAAAATCTGACTACGCCACTGGATTCTACGTAAAAAAGTGTATAAAAAACAGTTTTTACTTTTTCCATAAGTTGAAAGACAGCTGTGATACAGGAGGGGGACCAAAATGCAATATTTTCAACTTCGCCCTGTATCTCAAAAACGAAGCAAGCTATGAAAAGTTTGTTTACGGTATCGTGAGATTAACAAAAAAGTAGCCAACGTTCGCGAAAACTGCAAATCTCTATCTTTAAAAATAAGCGAGTTATCCCGTAAGGACATCGAAAATGGGACAGCCTGTACATGGTTATACAGGGTGTTTCAAAAAAAGGTGACCCCCTCCCTAGGATAGGTAGAAAACTGAAAAATAATTGGGGTTGGCTCAGTGAAAAATTTTCATAACGCCATCCGTATTCAAGATACAGGGCGTTGAAGAAAAAAAAATTATAAACATTTTTTAAGATTTTGCAGAAACTTCTGGCAGCATTGTGATGAAATTTCAAACGAATATGTTTTGGAAGCTGATACATCCAATGAATCCGTTTTTATGTCTGACTCTCATAGAGGGCGCTAGTTACACGGTTCATATCGAGTAGTATTGAACATAACTTTTTTAATATTAGATTTATTAAGCAAAATTTCAAGCGTACTTAAACATCATTCAATTTCACACAAAAAAGGTACTCTTGGTAAAACTCGATACTGTGCACCGTTTTCGGAGTATTTTGATTTAAAAATTATGAAGTAATAACCGATGCTGGTATGAAGTAATGATAAAAAACGCATTTATTAAACAAAAATCAGAAAATTCAAAAGAAGCTAATAACATAAATAGGATTTCAATTAGAGCAGGTGTTCAAAATGTCCTCCGTTCTCACGAATACACAAGGCTATCCTTTTTTCTAAAGAATCCATTAATCTACTAAACGGTTGGGAGTCAGCTATCAGATCATTAAAGTGACGTTGTATTCTTTCTTTCAATTCTTGAGTTGAATTTACCTCTGCAGCATAAACTTTTTCTTTTAGATACGACCAAACTGTGTAATCCAAGGGATTAAAATCACATGACCGAGGAGGCCAATGAATCGGAGCTTCTGCACCTCTACCAATCCATCTATTCGGAAAATGGTTACACAACCAATTACGACACCTTCTATCAAAGTGCGGTGGAGCTCCATCGTGCATAAAAAATAGATATCTTCGCTCGTTTACCGTTAAATTTTCTAATAACTCGAATAAGTGATTGCTTCAAAAGTCCAGGTACATATCACCATTTAAATTTCCAGGTAGAATGTGATAACCAATTAATTTGTTACCTAAAGTTGCTGCCCAAACATTAACTTTAAATGAGTGTTGGTAATGTGTCACCCTTTTGACATGTGGATTCTCATCACTCCAGTAGTGTGCACTGTGCATTATGGGAGTTAAACATACCTTGTCGCGTAAAAGTGGACTCGTCCGTAAAAAGAATACATTTAAAAAAATTTAGATTGAGGGCTGTCCTTTCTTGTAATGTTTGACAAAAATCCATTCTAACCGATCGTCTGGCAAGAGCTCTTGGACTTGTCTGTAATGATAAGGATGTAGCTGCTGCTCTTTAAGTACTTGCAGAAGACGTATTTGTTTGTCTTGCCACATTCCTTACGCTAACTGTTGGATTTTGATCGACTAAATTTAAAATCATATTAAAAAATTTATTTTCAATACTACTCGATATGAACCGTGTAACTAGCGCCCTCTATGAGAGTCAGACATAAAAACGGATTCATTGGATGTATCAGCTTCCAAAACATATTCGTTTAAAATTTCATTACAATGTTGCCAGTTGTTTCTGCAAAATCTTAAGAAACGTGTATAATTTTTTTTCTTCAAAAAGGATGGCGTTACGGAAATTTTTTACTAAGCAAACCCCAATTATTTTTCAGTTTTCTATCTATCCTAGAGAGGGGGGTCACTTTTTTTTGAAACACCTTGTATAAAAAATATCTTTATTATTTTATATTTTCAAAAAATTAAAAATGCTACAAAAAGCTAGAAAAGGTTTAAATTTTATTTGATGGACTATTTCGTAAATACACACATCAAAAGAATCTAAGGGTCAAGCATATTTTGGGATTGTTTGTTAATTCTCGGAGATCCACGTGGCATTATCGCGTTGCAGATCTTTGTTTGTTATTTACACAATACTTTTTTATCATTTTGAACATCATGGCATGTGTTCCTGTTTTTTCCAACGACTATTCATTTTCTTCATGTCGTTCCTTGCTTCATTCATCAAATCAAATCAGATGTTATCCGACCAGCGAATGGTAATAATTGAAAATTTTGAGTAGTGTTGTTTGTCTAAATTATGGAACGTAATCACCTTCAAAGAGCCGCGCACTTGAGGGCCATTGGAACGCTTCAAGCTGGAATGTCGCAGAGGGTTGTTGCCAATGAATTAGGGACTAACCAGTCCACTATAAGTCGTTTATGGATTCGTTATAATCAAACTGTTGGTGTTAGAGAGCAACATACAAGCCGTACCAGAATAACAACGGCGGCACAGGACAGATTTCTGAGAATTCAAGCTCTGAGAAATACAACCCACACGGCAGGTCAACTAAGTTTGGAACTCTGAAACGCTCACCATATACAGATAAGTGACCAAACTCTGAGAAATAGGCTGCACGAGTCCAATTTACGTGCCAGGCGTCCATGGAGAGCTCCACCATTACCCAGAGGAAATCGCGAGGCCCGTATAGTCTGGGCTAGAAATCACATTGAATGGGGCGTGCAATAATGGACTCCTGTGTTGTTTAGTGATGAATCGAGATTCGGTTTACGTCCAGATACTAGACGTACTCGTGTATGGAGAAAACCTGGAAATATTTGTAAACTTAGGACTGCACAGGAAGTTCACAGCTACCAAGGCGGAACGGTGATGGTTTGGGGTGGTATCAGCATTGGCGGAAGAAGCGATCTCGTATTGCTGGAGAGGTTTGTAAATGCTCTCAGATATAGGGACCTGATATTAGAACCATTTGTCATTCCGTATGTAGCTGCAGTAGGTGAAAACTTCATCTTCAAGCATGACAATGCGCGTCCTCATACCGCCGCGATCGTAAGAGATTACTTGGATGTGAGTGGTAAATGTTTTGGATTGGCCTGCTCAATCGCCAGACCTGAATCCGATTGAGCATGTGTGAAATTTGCTTGACAGAAGAATTTTGAGGCGTAGCATTCTCTTCCAGAGACGAAATCAATTGTTCCATACTCTGGTTGAAGAATGGAATGCGATTGATCAGGAAAGCATCGATAACCTTACTCTCAGCTTACCAAATCGATGTAGGGCACTTTTGAACAATGTGATGGGCATACTCTGTATTAGACGTTGACCAGTGACAATATTTTTGCTCAGAATCCTAAGTGCACTGAATTCGAATTTTTCACTCTTTTCAGTTAGATTAAAGCTTACAATTGATTTGCAAAGTTTGTATGAAATTATATATAAATTATGTGGCAAAATATTATGTTCTACGTGGTTAACAAAAATTGTATTGAATTTCCCATTACCAAGTGACGAAACCCTAAAAATATCGCTGACCCTTACATTTTTTTGATGTGTGTATTTATTTACCTGTAGTAACAATAGTTATAACCTCCGAAGTAAAAAACTATCTAATAAGGTCAAAATTTGCATAATTTCACTTTCCCGCACTAGCGCGGGAAAGTGACACTTTCAAAACTAAACTGTGTGCGGGAAAGTGGGTTAGAACGCACAGTCGTAGAAAAACAATATTTCATTATAATTTGATGTCAAATAAGTGCCAACGTGATTTTAGCGAACTAAAATGATAAAGGAAATAAAACAAATAAGTTGAGCCAGTTCTTCCTCTCCGTTTCAGTTTCCTATCAATTTTTGCTTCCAACACAAAGGATGAACTTATAGTTCGACTGAAACGGAGACAGAAATGAGGAATGAGATGATCGTGTAAAAAGCTTCAAATCTGTTTGTTATTTTTCATTATGCAATCATGATTAAAGAAATATCAGTATTAAGTTTACGTTGTGTATGTTAGCTTAAGCTAACATTGCATAAACCAATTAATACCGACTGACATAATAAATTTTATTTATACTATCTACTATATATTTAATATTAATTCTTGAATGATTTATACATGTCGCGCAATTGAATTGTGATCAATGAAGAAATAGAGAATTACTAAAAACGCCAAAAGACATCAAAAAATCATCAAACAGATCCATATATAACCGGTAAGTTGTTTTCTTAAGAAAAAAATTAAGAATGAGTAACCGAATTCTGTCAGGTCTATGAAATAAATAACAAACTTTTTGAATAAAATAGTAGTAGTTATTTATGGGAAACTTTAGGGATATTTCAGCTTATGTTTGAAGGGAAAAGGAATTTGGAGTTGGTAGCTCTTAATAAACTTCACAATTTGAATTTGTAAAGGTGGGTAAATAAATACTCACAGGGACAGGCACAGCACAGGCTTACACTAGTTACACTCTATGGTATTTGGTATGAAGTGGGGGTTACACTGGTTACAGTAACAACGAAATATTTTAAAGCAATATAATATAATATGTATCTAAAAACAATAACTGACTGAAATGTTATTTTCCCATTTAATTTGATTTATTTTACATTAGCATCTACTCTGACCTTATTGATTTTACTATTTCCGGATATTCCCTTTGGAATAAGTGTTATCAAAATTTAATTCCCTAAGATGTTTCATACTATAAAACAGCTAGAAGAGAAAAATGTTGCTAATGAAATTGTACATATGATTTGGAGTGATCGTATGGACTTGGTGGCGTATTCAACAATAAAGGGTTAGAATTTTAAATTTCAGGATAATAAGGATATTGGTTCAATATATTTCACAGTAATATTTTTTAAGGAGAGGTAGCTTTACATAGACTTACTTGGACGAGAGCATGGATTTTAGCGCCCCCTTTAGAAACTTTGCAAGTGAAAGGCCTAGCTTGGCGACCAGATGGAAAAGTCCTGGCTATTGCATACAGTAATGGTGAATATATGAATTTTGATATATTTATTTCAATAATATATTGCTGACATTCCATAGATTAGGTTGATTTCTGCATTATTTGATTAAATAATAAAACTTAAATAGATGTATTACTAAGCCAAACATAAGTTCTACTTAGTATTATACTTAGCTACAGCAAAAACAAGGTACAAATGAGCCGTTTATTTTGAAAGTGGCCTAACTCCATTTATCTTCAAATCGAGTTATTTAAGGGTTTGCGTTTCAATGAATTTAAAAATATACGTATAGGATACTAATGAGTGATACTGCTTGAGTATATCTAAGGGTGTTTAATTTATAGTTCCTATTAAAATACTCGCAATTGTTAAAGTAATGATATGCGTTTTCTTATCAAGAATGGAGCTAGGCCACTTTCAAAAGTAACAACCAGATTCATTATAAAACTTGAAGGTGCCCAAGTCCATTCAACATTGAAAAAACAAAACTGAATATTTTTTACATATCTTTAAAACACTTGGGAAACATAATTTATGCGATTCAAAACATTTTCTAACTACATAACATACAAAATTACAAAAATAAGTTTATTACAAAACAATTTGCTACTCATCTACATTTTGTGTGTGTGTAAGCGATTTGGAGTAATTATGATGTTCCGGTAGTATGTATCGTAATAGTTCAATTATGTCCTCAAACTTTGCTGTTGTAATTTGTCTGATATTTTTATACAATGGTGCCAATACAATATTTTTTTGGTCTACCCCGACGTGGTAATAAATTCAGGATTTTAAAATTTTCATTCTTATTCATTGATGTCTTTTTTATCTTTGTGCGGTTCATTTCAGACAAAACGCATCCAACATAGTTTCAACCAGTTTATCGATTCTCACCCTTTTAAAAATTGCGTCTTCTAATAATTTTGTTGATACAAAATCTTCTTGTCTCATTCCATTTAAAATAAAATTAGTACCTTTCCGACACTTTTCAATAATCTTGTAATAATCTTGGGAGACGAACAGTATTAAATTATTTTTTAATGACATTTCTACCACGCCAAAATCTCTATCATTTGTTGAAAATTGATGTCCTGATTTTAAAAATTTGTGAAGTTAGGCCACTTTCAAACTAAAGGGTTCAATTATTGAACTAACTCTGAAAACTTATGTGTCAAGAATTATCGTTTTTGCTTGAAATAAAAGAAAACTAAAATTCTTTACTGATAAATAACATGAAGTTCTGTATGTAACCATGATAACCGGAAAATATTGAAAAACGGAGTTAGGCCGTTTTCAAAATAAACGGCTCAAATATAGATACTAAAAGTCACATTATACAAGAAAAGAAAGAAAATTCTAATTAATCTTCATAAAACGAAGTATTGTCACTACTTCAGCGCACAATGGTATTTGAATTACTGTGTGTGAGCCTCGTTACCTATATATACTCCAGAAGATAGTCAACACTTTGTTGTATTGTTTTGTTTTTGACTATAGGTTAACTTGGCAACTAGGACAGATGACTTCATTGTGTGTTTAGATTGCTAAGCGTTGGGATATTGATTTAGTCATTGCAATTGATTGTTATGTGATTCTGAGAAGTGTTTAATTAGACCAAAACAGCCTGACTATCGCTTCAATCTTTGCAGTGACCATCTTGATGCTTTATTGCACACGATCAAACTACAAAGACCAGTGCAAAAGGTGAGAGTTCAGCCACCTCTGCTCTAACACTATCCCCTAAAAGACAACAAACTACTCATCTGATAATACGTAACTGTTCTTTTAAACTCTGAAAACAGAGTAATTAACACAACTACAAAGTTGATTAAGGTTTTCATTAGAATCTGCAAAGCCTTATAAGAAATATCTTTTTTAAACTTAGTTGTCTTATTATATGTTATATCAAATATATTATTTAAATAAATGATGGATTTGTAGGTTAATTTGTGATTATGCATTTCAACTATCAATGAGAAACAGTATACTTTGTTTTTTATTGAAATTTTCATTTACATATTTGCGATGAAAGTTTCGTAGTATTAGTACATTTTTGAGCAGATCATATTGTTCCTCATTTATAATTACAATGCATTATTGTTACACACATTTACCTGGTGTCACTGGTCTCTCCTGACCTGAAGTTCATTCAGGTATGAGGGATGTTTAAACATAAGGTTATATAAATTAAAACTGCATACTGATATAGAAATAAGGATTCACACTTAAGTATCCTATGTTTTACATAATATGATGTAGCATGCCCTTCTGGCTTGATATTGAATGAATATCTAAGACTACAGTTTAATATTTTTTGCATCCAATTTTTAGCATAGCTCATAGCAAATGTGTAGTATACATAACTACATAAACTAAATGATGAAAATATAAAGCTTGTAACTAAATTCCACTCCTTAATTTAACTAAAAAGATTCTATTTGAAACTATAAATTGACTTAAACTTCACATATGCTTATTTGACCCCAATTACATGTAAGTTCATCAAATTTAAGTGTTCTATCTTTAACTACACCAACGAGCTCAGCAATGTCCTTGAAATATATCAAAATCTTGCAATAGGTCAAAACATCAACCAAATCTGCCACAATAATTGGGAACAATATCGGTCCCAGGATGTTAAGGGTACACCATTAAATATATGTTGAAGAATGAAGCTAGACCTGACTGCGTTACTGGAAGGATATAGTTTTCAACATGGCCAGATATTTGTTCAAAAAAACTTTTTCTACAGAGATGTAGGCTTTGATACATGTGGTACAGGTCTTATCTTTGCAACATTCCATTTGTCAGTTACAACAACATTCATCAGGGATATATTTATGATCTGAGTTAGCTGATAAATGCAGGGTGAAGAATGAGTCTCAAAATCTTAAGATTCAAACCATCACAGTATTTGACTTTATAGTTCTAAATACTCCAAGCACAGCTGCTACATTTACCTCAATGAACATAAAAGAGTCAGCCATGACAGGCTTAATGTGGATTTGAAAGAAGTCAATGAGTTCAGGCGCAACATAGATTCTATGAAATACGGGCAATGCTCATCCGGATTCAGAAATTCTGGAGGGTCTGCTGTGTTATTTCAAAACACAGATTTTTACATGCTGCCAACAATGACTTATTGTTACATTTCTTTCTGTTCACCTGATACTCAATATAACTTTTTTCCTTTTTTAGTGCACCACTAAGGTAGTTTCTAAGTTGTTTTTAGAACTCAAAATGTGTAGCAAGCCTAGTTTTTACAGTTCTGAGGGGGGAATGTTCATCAAATAACGATATAATCACATTATTAAGAACTTTTTCAGTTAGAATAGAATAGAATATATATTTATTGCATAGACATGTACATATAAAAGAAAGATTTTAACAAAAACAAACAATAACCAAGATACACCATATTAACTTATAAGATGATAAAAAAAAATATAATATTTATAAATAAACAAATAATGCAATTCTTACGTACTATCTATACAAAAGGACGAAGTTCTACAAGTAGATCTTCCACTTCACCCAGTCATTGAAATAATGACAATTTAAATAATCCTAATAAGTGCACTCCGCGAAGAAGCATTAAGCAATCGATCCCGAACATTGTTTTTAAATGCCGCAGAACTCATATGCAGATCACTCAAATATTTATTTAATGTTTTCGCTGCTACATATGCGAAGCTTCCCTCAAACCTGCAAGTTCTATGTATTGGCACAGTGAAATAATCAGTTCTAATGCTTATGTTGTGAATGGTAGATCTCTTGATTAAAATATGGAATAAATAGTCAGGGCACTGTGATGAGACTAATTTTTGTAAAAAAGTTACAACAACCAATTCTATGTGGTGTTCAATATTAAGCTCATTTAATTCGTGCAAATATGGAGATACGTGAAGCCTATATGGAATAAGACAGACATACCTCATGCACGCGTTCTGAATTCTCTGCAATTTAATTCTATTATAGCCTGGTAGAAAATAGAAATACACAAGACAACAGTAATCTATACTCGGATAAATCAGAGTCTTCACCAAATTCAATTTTGTTTCTTTAGTGACTAGTTCTTTGTACCTATAAAGCATGTTCAATGTGATAAATGATTTTTTAAATATGCTGTTCACATGATCCTGAAAAGATAAACGATCATCAATCAAAATTCCCAAAGTTTTTGAATTGTGTACCCAGTTGACCACAATATCATCAATTTTTAAATTTATCCGAGTAAGATCTAATTTAGATTTTATATGATCAGAAGAAATGCACAAGGCTACGGATTTTTTTGGATTAAGTTTTAGACCGTTATTTCTGCACCACTGATTCACAAGCATAAGATTATTTTTCATTACTTGGAGGTTGAGATCAACATCTTCTAGTTTGGAGTGCGAATAAATTTGCAGATCATCTGCATATAAATGATAATGACACCCATTTAAAACCTGTGGAATATCCATCGTAAAAATAATAAAAAACAAAAGACCGAGAATGCTCCCCTGTGGCACGCCACTCTTGATTTGAGTTAATTTCGAGCAACTTTGATTAATTTTAACTAATTGTTTTCTATCTGACAGATAACTGTTGAACCAAAGATTACTTCTTCCATCTACCCCAGTGTATATCAGCTTAGCAAACATTAATGTCTTATCTATCAGATCAAAAGCTTTAGTTTGATCTAACAAAACAAGAAAAGTTATTACAGAATCATCCATCGCCTTGGAAATATCGTTTACAACCTTCAACAGGGCTGTATGTGTGCTATAGTTCTTCCTAAAACCTGACTGCATTTTAGGTAATAATTGATTTTTATTAAAATGTATAACTAATTGATTGGCCACCAATCTTTCCAAAAACTTTGATAACGTCGGGAGAATGCTGATTGGACGAAGATCATCAGGGTTAGAAGGTTTAGCAACTTTCGGGAGTGGAATAACTATAGCATTTTTCCAAAGATCGGGAAAAATTCCATATTTTATAGAAAAGTTAAAAATATGTTTTATGGAATCAATACAGTAGGGCATTATAATATTCAGCATTTTTAAATTAATTTGATCAAGACCTGTTGCATTCGATTTTATGTTTTTAAAAACCTTCATAATATCCTCATTTGTTACCTCATCAATACAAAACTGTCCAACATTATGTGCAGTATTTCCGCTAAAGTAACTCAAAACGGTGGGATCTATATGTGATTGACCCGCTGCATTGATGAAATAGTCATTTACCGTATTTACATTCCAATCAGGACCCAACCGATTTTTTGGTTTAAAAGTTATTCCCATGCTTTTGAGTTTCTTCCACGTAAGCCGAGGATCACTTTTAGTTTTACTAAGTGTATATTGATAATAAGCGGTCCTTTCACGTTTGATGGCATTATGCAAATAATTACGTAGTTCGATATAATACTGACGATGGCTCGCCAATCCGCTAGATTGATATCTTTTATAAGCGTTATTTTTTAATTTCATCATTTTTTTTATAGTGAAAGTAATGTATGGTAAGCGTTTTTGCATCTTAGGACTAACAAATCTGACAGGAGCATGGATATTAAACAAGTCAATAATCATTTTATTCAACGTTTCAATTTGAGAATTGATATCATGAATGTATTCTATTTCAGTCCAATTCACCCTGCTAGCATCATAAGCAAAATTTTCCAAATTTAAACCTTTTAAATTTCTGCTAAAATAATCCTGCGGTTCTTCAGAGTCATTTTCAAGAAAAACTTTACAGGAAGTCATCATGTGATCAGTAATTTCTGTGAGTAGATCGCTGACTACCACATTATTTACTACTAATGCTTTACTCACGCATATCACATCAATTAATGACGCAGACGTCCTTGTTATTCTAGTAGGGGAAGTTAGGTCTTCCAATTTAGATATTTTCTTCTAATCCGTCTTAACAGCATCCCGTGAAAAATTTTCCACTATATTTTTTCTAAAATCCCTATATGTTATAGTTTTAACAGAATTTACAGGTGCCACAATGTTTTCAAATCAAAAGACGCAAAATGATGATTTGTGGGCCCCATAATATAAAATACCTTACACTCCAAGCAAGTTACATTGTTATCACAACAAATTAAATCCAACAATGTTTGAGAGGTTTCTGTAATCTATTAACTGGATAATGCCGATCGTCAGCTGATCAGTCAATTGCTTTTTTAATGCAGGCCCCTACAGTATTTTTGAGATTGTACATCCAGAGCACTGAGACTCGCAACATGGCCAGGAGGTCTGTATGCAACACAAAATGCATATTTCTTTCATATATAATCCATTGTTTCTACCCTGAGGCTTCTATCAACATACCAGGAGGGGTGTCTCCTCCTATAACGTCTAAAAATATTAATAATCTAAATTGACATATTTATAAAGAGCATCGCCAGAAATCCATGTTTCTGTAACATTTATCATGAAATGATCAAATATTTATATGACATACCTTCAACTTATCCAGAATACTCCTGTTGGATTGCTGGAATGTGCATTGTAATGATCTATGTGGATCCTTAGTAGTAAGTTTTTTACCAGTAATTCAATACAAAATTCATAGTTTAGATTGTTGTCTGATATGTCATAAAAACTTATTTTGTTGTAGAAGTCTTGAACGAGCAAAAATAATCTAAAAACACTGTTTCTTGAAACTTCAAAAACTAGTCCCAAAAACACGGCAAACAAATTTAAAATAAAGTACGAGTAAGTTTTTTGGTTTACCACAGCTCTATATCTAGTGTTCATGTTCAAAATCTGATTATTTATGTCTGCTTGAAGTATTTGTGTCCATTGTACTTTCAGAAGCTCTTGAAATTGAAACGCAATTTGGAAATTTCCCATATGTGTTCGTCTTTGGAGCATGTCCAATACGTGCTCAATGGGATTCAAGTCTTGGGATTGTGCTGGCCACGAAACAATACATCAATTCCCTCGTTATCCAATCAGTTTGCTAAAATACGAGCAACATGTGGTGAAGCGTTATCATATAATACATGTCCCAACCGTTTCCCACATTTTCGAATTGTCTCCACTCTCTCGTCCGACTAAAATCTGGACGAAATCCAAATCTGGCCTCGTCGGTGAATGAAACTGTAAGCCAATAATAATCATTTCCATCCGAATTCTAGACAACAGTTCAATCTTACAGAGCGATTGCCTGTAGGAAGAGATGAACATGTCAGTGGCCACCGAAAGTACTGCTGCCAATCGTCACATTATGTGCTCGCTCTAATTAATTAACCAACTCAAATAAGACTCAGAATTCCCCTATTTACAGAAGCATCCATGTATTTAATTCCTTCCCCCTTAATTGTTAACATTAAAAACTATACCTAAAACATTGTGCCATGTCCTGAAAATTTTCTTGAATCTAGAATAGACTTTCCTTTTTATTATTGTTATTAGATTGAATATACTATATAAATATTTTCTAGTTCTAGTTCTCTAAATGTATTAGTAGGCCCTGGTGCCAGAGGAAGAACATAGATATATATATATATATATATATATATATATATATATATATATATATATATATATATAATATATATATATATATATATATATATATATATATATATATAGATATATATATAATATATATATATATATATATATATATTATATATAGATATATATATAATATATATATTATATATATATATATTTATATATATATATATATATATATATAATTTATATATATATATATATATTATATATATATTATATATATATATATATATATATATATATATATATATATATATATATATATATATATATATATATATATATATATATATATATATATATATATATATATAGAAAAAAAAAAATTATCGGTATAGTTCGTTTATATGGAAGTAGCCGTTCTTAATGAAATTTTTATAATAAAATCCTCTGTTATGGAAGAAAATCACTTATTTGTGGTTTAATCGCCTCCGTGGCAAAGTTTGACCAAATCTCCCATACCGGAGAGTTCAAACAATAAACCACAAATAAGTGATTTTCTTCCATAACAGAGGATTTTATTTATTAAACTATTTTCATCTCCAAATTTTCAATCCAATACTTAGCTACGCCGTTCTGATGAGGACCAAAGAGTCCGAAACACGTGTCAACGGCTGCTTCCATATAAACGTTCTATACCGATAATTC
>JARQZK010004619.1:0-20000 GCA_030704885.1 Cynegetis impunctata
TTATTCCAAGAACATGTGATACATTTGTGACCCGCTATCCTCATAAACAAAGACCATCAGCAAATACTGTTGAACGAATTATAGAAAACTTCAAGAACTTTTGATCCGTAGAGACAAAAGTGTACAAAAAGAAACCAGTTGTTAATAATGAAAATATTGAAATAGCAATTTTGGGATATTTTGAAGCATATACAACAAAATCTTCAAGTCGAGTTTCCCTTTCTCTTGTCTCCTCCGGGTTATCTGTTATTGGTAAGAACGCGCTTGATTTATCTCCGAGGTCGATTTAGTGTGTTGAAATTTATGAATGTCTCCTTGAAGTGGCAGTTGTTTTCACTGGTTATGTGCATTTGTTTCGTGTCGAAAACAGAAGTTCGATGATTCATTTTCAATGAGGATATACCTGTTACATACGTTCAGCATTATTTCTGCAGATCACTCACAAGTAGATATAAAATATTGAGCTTCAGTTCTACCGGAGGAAGATTGAGGAATATTTTGTTGCTGAATGTTTCTCCTTGTGGCCAAACCTAGAATTTTATGGCAACATACGTAAATTTTGGATTGATTGGGCTGATACTTGGTGTAAATTAATAAACATATTAAAACAATGGTTAATAATAACAATTTACACATTTATTGAAAGAAATAACGCATGACGCACGTTTCGGTGAAACTTCACCTTTTTTTTTGTTTTCGATATCACAGAGGAACATAGTTAGTTTGCCATTAGCATCTGAAGAAGGTGAAGTTTCACAGAAACGTGCTTCATGCCTTATTTCTTTAAATAAATGTGTAAATTGTTATTTATATTGAAACAATGGTTTAAAATAACAATTTACACATTTATTATAAGAAAAAACGCATGACGCACGTTTCGGTGGAACTTCACCTTCTTCAGATGCTAATGGTAAACTAACTATAAGTAGGACCACGCACGAGCCGCCAACCGCGGCGGTTGGCGGTCGGGCGTTTGTTAATTTGTACAGAAATATATGGTAGACAACGCACTGGCAGCCGCGCAACCGCGCGGTTGGGCGGTAGTCGACATCGGGCGCGGCAACCGCGCGGTCTTGAGGTTGTCGATTTGTACAGACTTGAATGGCAGACCACGCACGAGACCGCAATATCGCGCGGTTTCCCTTCATTATTAATTCAACATTTGTAGTAAATTTGATATTTTTAGTCACTCCGGTAATTTCCTTTTCAATTTTGTTCAGTAATTCACCGAAAGACGACGTTGACATACTGGTATAATTGAAAAATTTGTCTTCGAAGCTTCTCAATTCTCTATAGAAAATTACGAATGCTCCTTTACTACTTCTTTGTTGAAGCAGAGGGTGAATCCAATATTTTGCATTGCAACGGCGTTTGTTTCGTTTTTTAGATTGAATTTAAATTTGCCAAATGGCTAGAGCTACTACCGCGGACACTTTCATGACGACTAGCGATCAACAAACCACGACGGCCAGCGCAAGAGCAATCCGCGCTACCGCTCGACCGCCAACCGCGACGGTTGGCGGCTCGTGCGTTGTCACCCTGATTCTCTGTTATATCGAAAACAAGAAATGACGAATTATGTAGAAGGGGTAAATACAAAAATGGTTACAAATAATTATTAGAAAAGGAAAAACCAATTCTGAACTGCTAGTCAGGTAGTTCGGTAATTTTGAAAATATTAAGAAGGGGGCTTGAAGTATGATCGATTTGGCTATTCAATAGGAGGCCGGAATGCTTGTATTTATTTATCTGTAATGATTCTAAAAAATTATGTTTAATTCCCTTACTTTCAGTATTTAATATTTTAAAATCAAAATTGAATGTGTGAAAATTGACTTTATGACTTTATTTATATCCTAATATAAATTTGTTTTCCGTCATGACGGTTGGAGGTAGAAAAACCTTTAGTTTCTTTATTTGAAGAATTTACGGAAAGTGTGTTTGACAACTTGGGATATCATTTAATGCTCAATCTCAATGATGTTTTGTAATATATGAGTATATATATATATATATATATATATATATATATATATATATATATATATATATATATATATATATATATAAAGAAGAAATCTATTGCGGGGAAAAATAGTATATATAAGAAGCAAAATTATTATCGGTCTAGCCCGCATATGTCGAAGCAGCCGTTGACACGTGTTTCGGACTCTTTGGTCCTCATCAGAACGGCGTAGCCAAGTATGCGATGGAAAACCTGGATATGGAACAGCAACAACAAACGGAATCCCCTGCTGCGGAAGACAATCACACATTTGTGGTACATTGCTCGAGCTCTCCGGTTTGGGAGATGCGGTCAAACTCATGTCCACGGAGGCGATTAATGCCATCCGCGAGATCCCGGACCGTCGAAACAAACTATAAAGAAGAAATCTATTGCGGGGAAAAATAGTATATATAAGAAGCAAAATTATTATCGGTCTAGCCCGCATATGTCGAAGCAGCCGTTGACACACACATATATATATATATATATATATGTACAGTATGTCCACGGATGGGGTTTACAAGAGGACAAATGGACCAAAAATTGAAAGATACGAAAAAAGTCGCTCTTAATAAACGTTTCTGCTTGTCTAGAAAATACGATTCATCTTAAGAAATTTCAATTTCTGTATACAGGGTGGGTACAAACTGCAAAAATATTATTTTCCTTACGACTAAACATACCTTATTTTGAAAGTTACCAAAAAAATAACTCTTAATAAACGTTTTTACTTGTCTAGAAAATACGATTCATCATAAGAAACTTTAATTTTTTTATACAGGGTCGATACAAACTGAAAAAGGGTTATTTCGCTTAAGAGTATTCATACCTTATATTGAAAATTATGAAAAAAAGTCCCTTCTAATACGCGTTTGATTTTATAGAAAATATGATTCATCTTAAGAAACTTTCCAAAAAAGGTATGTTCAGTCTTAAGGAAAATGACATTTTTGCAGTTTGTACCCATCCTGTATAAAAAAAAGTTTCTTAAGATGAATCATATTTTCTATAAAATCAAACGCTTATTAGGAGGGACTTTTTTTCATAATTTTCAAAATAAGGTATGTTTACTCTTAAGCAAAATAACCCTATTTCAGTTTCTACCGACCCTGTATAAAAAAATTAAAGTTTCTTATGATGAATCGAATTTTCTAGACAAGTAAAAACGTTTATTAAGAGTTATTTTTTTGGTAACTTTCAAAATAAGGTATGTTTAGTCTTATGGAAAATAAGATTTTTGCAGTTTGTACCCACCCTGTATACAGAAATTGAAATTTCTTAAGATGAATCGTATTTTCTAGACAAGCAGAAACGTTTATTAAGAGCGACTTTTTTTCGTATCTTTCAATTTTTAGTCCATTTGTCCTCTTGTAAACCCCATCTGTGGACATACTGTATATATGTTCAGAAAGATTTCCGCGGTCGGAAGTATTTGAAAAACTTGGTTCTCGGGATGGACCGCGTAAAAGATTTGAAAAATCTTAAATCTATATATATATATATACTTATATAAATAAATAAATATATATGAGTATTTATTATAAAGAGATATTTTTATACATTTCATAAAAATATAAAAAATAAGAGATATTCTATACAAATAATTAAAAATAGATATTTCCTTCCATAGCTTTAATTCATCGCCACGACGAGTAATGAATAATTGGAAAAATTCGAATTGATTTAGTTAAAGTCACTAATGTTTGTAAATGTTTTTATTGATGCAAATATTCCTGCTGATAAATAAGATTCATAAATAAAAGTTCACTTTATCATCGTAACCTTATTCTGTTTGAACGTAACGGTAATATGGAAAATTTATTCGATAAGTAAGTATATGTAAATATATTTATATTTTTCTACTATCCTTGTCTCTGGTTCATTTATTTGTTACGTATTTTGAAATGTTTAGAATAGTAACAACATATCTAGATTAATTAAAATAACAATACTTTTTTCAAACCGTATTAAGTGAAATTGATAAAAGTATTTTTATCATACTTTTTTTATGCGATAAAAGTAAGAATATTCAAAGTAGTGAGTATCGACAAAATTTTTGATGAATGTCAGATATATGAATGCTTTTAGAGAATACTTAATTTCACAATTATTACGGAATTGATTGTCAAATTGTAATCAACAAATAGGATATAAAATCTACAGAATCTTTTGAAAGGCTTCTGATTATTTCAGTTTTAATTTCCGTTGCAATAGAACTATCGGTTCATTATGTGTGTGAATAGCAAAAAACTTGGAGGAAAACTGAAATGCAGAGGAAGAACTACTGAATGATCAGTCCAATTTGTTTAATGTCCTTTCTTCCTTCGCTAAAATCCCGTTAACATTTCGAGTGTTAGTTATTAGACCGAGAGATACTGGAAGGATTTGTGAAGTCATTTCTTACAGTATAACGCTTTTAGGGGGGTTCATATACGTAATAAATTGAAGGGAAATTACGTTCTTACCGGTGGTTCACGGGGCGCAATTGCAGAATAATTAATTGAAATTGCTCGAAAATCTGGAGGTGTCAAACAATTTCTTTCACAAAATTTCTTCAATTTATCGGTATTTTAACAACAAAAAATCCGACGCTCGCTATATGCCTTACTTCTCCGGTGGGTGTTCAGGCCAACCATACTTTATTGAAAATGTTTTTTTAAAATTTTTTCTTATTTATTTCATACAATTGTTTTTTATTAATCTTGTAGATACGGAAATCACCACGTCATACTATTCCGAAGGTCCAAAATACCCGCCATACACCCTCAAACATGTAATTTTTTAAAATTCGAAAAACCATTTCTTTCATCTTGAAATTTGGTCAAGCAGTTGTTTTTATGATTAGGAACATAATTGTTATAATACCATATCTGTAGAGTGGGTGATATACGTACAATGTAATTGAATAATTGTAAAATTTCATGCAACATTTGAACAATTACTTACAGTATGGCATCACTTTTGGACTTCATCATAAATATGGGGTAAATTTTCCTGAATCATACTTTTTATTAACTTTACGAAAATTTAAATGCCATACTGTAAAAAATAGTTTTATTTATTTATTTTATTTACATCGCAGCGTGCCTATCACGATCTTCCGTGCCTATCAAGATCTTCCGTGCCAAAGTCACAGTATTGCGTATTTTTTTTAACGTATAATCGTATTGGAACAATCTGATTTCATTTATGCCATACTGTAAAAAATAATTTTACGGCTTCTTTAGGCGTGTTTTAAAAACGGTTAAAAATACTATTTTTCAAGTAGGGCATCACTTTTGTACTGCACTAGAAGTATGGCGAATATAATTTCATCTTACTGTATCATGAACTGACGATTTAACTGCTATACTGAAAAAAATAGTTTTTCGATTTTCAAAAATTTACATGTTTGAGGGGGTATGGGGGGTATTTTGGACCGTCGGAATTGTATGGCGTTGTGATTAATAAAAAACAATTGTTTGAAAAATCAGCCTGTAAGAAATAAATTCGAAAAAAATGAAAATAAAACATTTTCAAAAAAGTGTGGCGGGCCTGAACACCCATCGGAGAAGTATGGAATATAGCTAGCGTCGGAATTTTGTTTTGTTAAAATACCGATAAATTGAAGAAATTTTGTGAAATAAATTGTTCGACACCTTCGGATTTTCGAGCAATTTCAATTAATTATTCTGCAATTGCGACCGGCGCATCACCGGTAAGAACGTCATTTTCCTTCAATTCATTACGTATATGAACCCCCTTAAAAGCGCCATACTGTAAGAAATGACTTCACAAATCCTTCCAGTATCTCTCGGTCTATATGTTAAAATGGACTACAAGTGACAATCGACAATTACGTCAAAGTACTTGTAGACTACAACTGACAACTGAAAATTGGGTTGATGTTAGGAAATGTTTATGTTGAAAACTCGGGCTTGCACATCCCAAATTTTTATGTTGAAAATTCAATTCCTTTTGAGGACTTACAGCCCTCTAAATTGACTCATGGGGTTAAGAATTTCTATGTGAAAAAGAAGAAAAATGAGTAGAAAATACTACTTCAGTGATTGAGCTCCACTGCTCTATCCTTTTTAGGGTTCCGTACCTCGAAAGGAAAAAACGTGCTGTCCGTCTGTCTTTCTGTCAAGACCCTTTTTCTCAGGGAGCTGGAATTGATATCAAATACTCAGGTATCTGTCCCTTGGAGCTGTGAAAAAATTAAACTTCCAAACCAACGCAATCAAAAGATACAGCCGTTTATGTCGCAAATTTTCGACACTCGCAAGGGAATCAAAACCTACAGGGCACTTCCCGTGAACTCAGAATCTTGAAATTTGGTACAAAGCAACGTCTTATAGCATAGATACAGGAAAAATTGTGAAAACCGTACATTTTTAGTTACATCATATAATAAAAAAAAATTTGTACGGAACCCTCGGTGCATTTTTTTTGATATAATGTATCCTTTCCAATTATATAATCAGGATTTTGCATTGCATTCGGAAATTGATTATATAGACTCAAAAGCCGGAGATTATACCCTACTTAAAATATCTATCGAGAAGCGTAATCAAGATGATTTCAAAACATGGATTCTTCTGGTTTATCGGCAACTTCTGAACTAGGTACTAGATTATTATCATAGTATTTCGACATCAATAGTTTTCACTAACTTAAATTACGTCAAAATTGAATAATCCTAAAACAAAATCGATACTTTTATAACGAAAGTTCAACATCTGGAAAGTATTCTATACGTTTTTAGTGAAGTGTAATAAACAAAAGTGATTAAAATCACAATGTGTATCAAACGATGACCAAAGCATTAATTACATGTTAGGTAATTTTTTGTCGAACCAGCTTGCTACACGGCGTAAACGATGGGTCAGTAAATAATCGGTGGTATTTCCTTTATCCATGTGAAACCTTGATCTTTTAAACCGGTTTTTTTTTTGACCAGTCTGCAGAATCGGAGCTACCACGAACGGAAAACTGCCGATCTAGGCACATTCGTCGGTCGTGCGGGGACATAGCGAATAAGTAATAATACTCCGCTTTCCTGACCGTGTCATATGATTCGACCATTTGAGATGTTCCAGTAGGTAGCAGTCAGCAATTTGATAATAGATTTCCGCCTGTTTACATTTACTTGACTTCTGATCAAGACGGCCTTGTTCGTACAAACGCAAACAGTTCAATCGAACAACAGTATTATAGTTTCGATTATAATCTCCGGCAAACGTTGTTCTGCCATATAAATTATTTTTGTCCACGACTGTACTATAAATCATTCATTATACGTGTGCTTCCTGAAGTACAATTATACCTATTATTCACTAGTGTGTATAATGGCTTATTATACACTGCATGACGTCACACTCGAAACGTATGTCCAAACTTGAGACTATCATTCACATTGTTAGGATAGTATTGTTATTAGATTTTTAGGTTTTATGTAACTAAGATACCTTTTAGGCAAATTATTAAACTAATATTTAATATAATGCCCAACTTATTGAATATTTACTCTAATAAATTATCTATTTCATTTTTACCAGAGTGAAAGAAAGGAATGGAATCGATGTCAAGTGAAATAGTTGACGTTTACGTGAGCATGCAGTTTTCAGTGAACACAGAAAATGTTATGTCAACGCTTTTGATAACTATTTTTTTTGTTGAAAATGCAGATTATTACTAATTTTTTCGAGGAAGTCGTGGACAAAGTATGGTATTCTACTCGCACAAAATTACAATTTTTCACTCGGGTGAATTGCGACACTCGCTTGCATCTCGTGTCGCAAACTTCACCCTCGTGAAAAATAGCAATCATTTTGTGCTCGTTGAATAATATACTATTATCTATTCATCTATCTGCCGATGGATATCTAACTATAATATCTATCTATCTAGATAGTTATCTATCTTTCTATCTATCTAACTATCTATCTATCTATCATTCTATCTATCTAATCTATCTATCTATCTATCTGTTCATCTATCTGTCTATCTATCTGCATATCTATCTATCAATTTATCTGACCGGGCAAACGTTCTGCCATATAAATTATTTTTATCTATCTTTTTATCTATTCATCTATCTGCCGATGTATATCTACCTATCTTTCTAGATAGTTATCTATCTTTCTATCTATCTATCTATCTATCTATCTATCAATCTATCTGACCCGGCAAAAATGTTAATCATTGGTAGTATGAAAAATATATTACGACCTATTCTCAAACCGACTATTGTTATTTTCGATTGCCATCTTGCAGCCCTATTGCGAAACTGTGGATAAAATTTAAAAAATGAAAAGATGCAAAAATAGGGGTTGATCGTAGAAGGGTAAACAATTGAGAGTAATATGAATTTTCTAATTTCCCGCGCAATTTTCTTAATTTTTTCTTCCATAAGAACCTTCTTCTGACAATAAAAAACACAACAAAAAAAGAATTATTGAAATCGGTCCAGCCGTTCAAGCGTGATGGCGGGACCAAGGGAAATAAGGATTCATTTTTATATATATATATAGGTGAAATGAAATGAAATGAAAATAGTTTTTATTTAGCATTTAGCTACTTATGTCTAAATAACAGAAAATATCAATTTTAATTGCGTAAATAAACAAACAACCTTTCACTAAATGAATGTACATTTGGTGAATTCTTCACTACATCAGGCAGCTCATTAAAAAGGCAAAGTCTCTCATAGAACAAAAATTTTTTGTAATGCTGATGTTTTTACCTGCTCAATATTAAAGTTTGCTTTGATCGAATATTATAATTATGGAGCGTCAGTCGTCTCTTCAAATAAACATTAAGATACTCTGGCATTAAATTATTTTCAATTTTGAACAACGAAGGAAGGTTTGCCTTTCTGATGCTCTGCTCAACATCTGACCAATTTAATGAATTTAGCATATCGTTAATCGGCACTAAACTATTACAATTCAATAATAAACTCATTATTTTGTTTTGCTGTATTTGTAATCTGTGCATCTCTTCTTTGTTACACGAAATTAACAATGAACTGCAATATGCGAAGTGATTTAAAATTAAAGTTTTAAAAATCAACATTTTGGACCAGTTTGAAACAAAATATATTCTACTAAAAAATCCCATAGGCCAGTTAGTTGGGATAATCAATTGACAATAATTCCAAAAGTTTTTAACCTTTAATGCAGGGTCGAGAAAGAGTTGTGCAAAATATATTATTTCATGTCAAGTATCAAATTTGCAACCAATTTAACGGCACCGAACATTTTTTAAATTTCAAATTAACGTTCTTCTTTGATAAGCTGACCAACAAAATTCCAAAAGTTCGCAAACTTGATAGATACTTCCAAAAAATATACCGAACAGTTGTATAAATTTGCAACCTTTTACGTTGACCGGAACATGTTTATTTTTAATTGTTTTAATTCGTGGTCATTTTTTCGAGCAAGATGATCTCGAAATAATCATAAAAGTTTTGAAACTTGGCTGCAAATTCAAAAAACATTTATTTTGATGCATTTGCAAATTTGCAACCTTGTACGCGGTCCGGAACTTTATGCAATTTGCAAAATTATGATTTTTGGATTTTTATATATTTGCAAATTGCATAAACTTCCGGACCGCGTACAAGGTTGCAAATTTGCAAAATTATTTAATATAATAATATGAAACTATTTTGCTATGATGTCTTGAAGGTCGGTAAATAATTTTTAGTGAACTGTTATCGAAAAATGCACAACATTTTCGAAAAATATACTTGTTTCATGAAACAATAGAACAATGGTGTTTGCTGAGTAACCACTGAGTCAATATTTATTCGAGAAATATTTAACTGTAAGGCAAACACTTAATGCTCCTGATAATGTTCTTTATTTCATCAGCTTGAAAACAAATATGCAGTTTCATACTGTTTATAGTAAAGATCTCCGAATTTGTACTATCCATTTGTCGAGAGGAAAATAAAATTTAAATGAGATCAAGGCTTTTTCCGACTAACGCCTATATATATATGTATATATTATATATATATATATATATATATATATATATATATATATATATATATATATATATATATATATATATATATATATATATATATACAACAGTACACATCATGTGTCACAAAAAAAGAGTTTAGTAATCGGATATATAGACAAAGCACTTAAACTTACTTCACTTACACACAGACATGAAACATTGCAAGATGTCCATAAATTACTCATGAAAAACGATTACCCAATAAAACTTATACAAAAAATCACTAAAAATAGAATTCATAAACTTTACAACACACTAGAAACGTCAAAAAAAGAAAATATTAACAAAAAATATATTCCTCATTTAAGTAATAAATTTTCACAAATTTTGAATCCACACGATATTAAAGTAGCCCACACCGCACAAAATCAAATAAAACAAATATATTCTAAATTAAAAAGTAAAACACCTCTTCTGCAAAAATCTCATGTTGTTTATAGTATACCCTGTAATAATTGTAATAAATCGTATATAGGACAAACTTTTCAAAATTTAGAAGAAAGATTAAAAGCACACAAATATACCAGAACACAAACCACAGCACTAATAAAACATAAAAACAATGAGAATCATACTTTCAACTTTAATAGCACAAAAATTTTAGAAATAGAAAAAGATCAAAAACGCAGAGAAATTTTAGAAATGTTACATATTCAAAAAAATTTAAATAAAGTCGTAAATGATGGAACAGATATCAAACATTTGAGTTCAATATACGCAGATTTGATTCTTTAATTTTTCTAAGAAACAACATAAATCAAAACAAAATAATTCAACAAACAAACTCTAATCATAACAACTCATCTTCTTAGACAAAACCTAAACATCTAGAATTTTCAATTTTTCTAAAAAGAAAGTATAGTTTAGAACATGTGATCTCCAAAATTACAAGTAATGTCTTATAAACATTCGTGTTGACGAACATAAAAAGTCAATTTTACAAAATAAAAATACCACTGGCTTCTCCGAACATTGTATAAAATTTAATCATTTCCTGGATATCAACAAAATCCAATTGTTGCATTCAGGTAATAAAGGAAAGCGCCTTGACCTTCTTGAAATAAGTTAAGCCCATAACAGTGAATTACCCCTTGTAAACGAACAAATTGATTTTCAGGTATCACCTTTGCTATTGTCTGTTTTATAAAACAGACATATGTAATACTTTCCTGTAGTCAGTCTTGATAATGAGTTCATAACTGCTAAATACAGTAAAATATCTAAATCTAAATCTTTTTATACAGTGAAACTTAAGGCAAGTGTGTTTTATTCCCAAGTTTAAACTTTATTATATATATCATCATATATGCAGCTATGTTAGACCGTTAATTACGGTGCACAGCCTTCTTACTATATCCTTCTTTCATATGTGCCCATATATTCCGTTTTGCTGCTTGATACCAGTTTGTGCCTGCTTCTTCCAAATTGTATTTATTATGGTAATGTAATTATTTCAGTGATTGTTAGATTTTATGGAAATTCATCTTAATATAAATGAAACATATTTATTATGCGATGTCAACAGAAATACAACAATAACAAGTCATTTCCATACTTTAAAATAACATACCTAGTTGTCGAAACCGGTTGTATTTTTGTTGAAAATTAAGTGGAAACAGACAAAATGAATTTATTTACTTTATATTGTTGATAATGCCGTGCGACCTCTAATACAACTGTTCATAGATTATTAACGTTTTTATGAGACTTGAATCCTCAAAGATATTTTTATTATTTGTAATTGAAACAATGGTCTCATTTTTTGAATTAAAAAATCATTATCAACTGTAATTCAAAAATGCGAGAATTGTTTCAATTACATTAACGAGCGGTCTGCGTAATTAGAATTTTTGTTTATTAATATTCGAACTCAATCCAAATTAAAAACATAAAAAAGATAAAAGTTTCAGATTGCAAGCAGCAAACGTTAAGTAATATGATGGTTTCTTTTTCAGATTTTGCAACATAGGAAAAGCTGCATGGGATAAGAGTTCCTCTATAACATTATAATGATGTCTGAGAATGGATTACGGTGACCAAGTGTTAATTAATATAATCCAATGAATCGATAAATAAACGAAATATGTGTATTTCGCAGAGTGGAAAACAATAAGTTCAGTGCTGTTAGTGGCAGATGTAGCTAAGTGCTCGAGAGTGGTCATTTCCCAGCTCGCGTGAAGAGCCAATTTCAGTTTTTTAGTAGGTGTTGATACAGTGTGATAGTGGCTCGACAAAAGGATAAGTCGTCCAAGTCGCGACAACGATGACGGATTCATGTGTTCATCCTCTTCGCCGTTTGCCAAAATGGATGTCCAAGATTATTCATCCTCGCGTTTTCCCGACGACCGTTCCGATTCGGGGGTGAGTTCCCTGCGTTCAGGCAGCGGAGATGAACGTTCGGGATCGCGTTCAAGCGTCTTAAGCTCGACAGACGAATCCACGCAACTCGTATTGAGTCGTTCGAATCGCTCACCCTTCAACAGGTCGCCCCTGTTCATACCGAATCAAGCGGAGACACGAAACGATCGTTCTCCTATAAATCGTTCTTCGAGCTCCGCGTTCTGCTCGGATCCAGGTAGAGTTTGGAGAGATCGTGGTTTGTTCGAGGCCGAGCCGCAGATCAGGCACGTCCACAGCGTTCAGCACCAGTCGTTGCTGATGTCCCACCAGGCCGCGCCGGCAGCCTCTGGGCCTCCGGCGACGTCGAGCTTACCGGCGGCGTCGCTGTATGCCCCTGTTCCACCACCTCCGTCGCTTATCAGTCCGCACCCGAGGCCGCTTCACCACTCGCATCTAGCACCCAACCTTTACGGACATCATATCCCCGAAATGCTTTGGAAATCCCCCTACAATTTACCTGGAAGCATTCCAACGAGCCATTTGATGGCGTCGCAGAGCGGTCACCATTCGGAGGAGTTGATGGAGAGAGAGCGGGCGATGATGCAGGAGAGGCACAACGAGCGGATAGCCACGTCAATTAGGTAATGAATGTTCGCGATTATGCTCACCTTGAATTTTTGCTAATTGGACAGGTTTGTCCGCTTTATCATTAATTTAAATCTGTAAATTTGTTTTATTATTCGAATTGTTTCTTTCATTTTCAATCATATATTGCGGTATTTTTCTTTATAGTTATTTGCACCCAATTGATGTAGGTATCTCCGTAATTAAGAAATCTAATCGAAATACACTTTATTGTCTCAAAATTATACACTTTTTTGACAAAGCGAAAAATATAGGAACTAAACAATGTAAAACATGAAAATAAACACACATCAATCAAAAAATATACGAACTAAACAATGTAATACTTAGAAATAAAATTTACACCACATTTCCATACAAAATATATAAGTACTAACTTTACAATAGAACCAGAGTATCAAATCGAACTGATGCCTGTGTTATTCAATTTGGTCATATTGATCAATCAATGCTGAGAATAGTAGTCCTCTACAGATAAATAAGGTCTATCGAGAAAATAAGATTTTGTTCGCTTCCGAAAAATGGCTAAGGAAGTTATAGATTTTAATTCCTCTGGAAAGTGATTGTAAATTTTTTTAGCATTGTAAATGATGGACATTTTTGTTAATTCAGAGGAAGGAATAGGGAGGTGAACATTATGTCCCGAAGATCAGGTGGAATACCCTTGCTGTGACAGCAAGAGTACGGCACGAAAATACTTATGAATCAAGCACACAGATTCAAGTAAATATAAAGAAGGAAGGGTTAAAATTCAATTATTCCTGAAGTAAGGTTCGCAATGAGCTCTATTTTTCAGTACAAACATGTAACGAATTGCTCTCTTCTGCAATTTGAGAATGATGTCAAGTTGTGTGAATTACAAGAACCCCAGAAGGGAAGACCATACGAAGATGAGATTCGAACAGTGCAAAATAGGCAATTCTTGTAGATGCCGTATCTAATTCACTCGAGATGGATTTAATGGCGCAACAGGCCGAGGATAATCTTTTAGCAAAGACATGAGACATGCACATGCTGTGTAAATTTGAGATTATTGTCGATGAAGAGGCCTGAAATTCTGACAGAATCGACTATTTTAATGACATGGTTTTCCAGGAATAGATCCTGAGAGTTATCTCTATAAAACAAGGCGTCGGTTTTATCTACATTGAAGCAAAGTAAGTTTGCATCAGACCAGGACTTGATCAATCCAAGATCAATTGTCATTTCAGAGTGCAGCGTCGCAGAATTAGACCTGCTCCAAGTAATACCTACTCGTATCATCCGCAAAAAGCATGTTTTTGATAGATCTCTTTGATAAATTTTATTTTTAAAAGCATCCTACATTTTTCCCCAAAATCATATTCCAACCATTGTATAAGTACATTGTCACAATTGAATAAATCAGATACTATGGTTTAGTGTCCGCTTTATCTTTTCAATTTGTAACTTTCTGAATTCTTCAAATTATGAATTGATGAGGCTTTTTTTTTTAATCTCATGGGACCTACAGTTTAACGCCGGTTCCGAACGGCCAATGGGCTTGTAAACAATGTACATTACCCAGCAATTAATCTCATAATTAGAAGCACTAAATTCAGGACATACACAACACCCAAGAGCAAGGTGGGACTCGAACCCACATCCTCGGCTTACAAGCGGTGCACCTTACCGCTGGTGTACCGACGCCTCTGTTGATGCGGCTGTTACTTGGTTAAAATCCTTTTTTTGCTAGATGAGAAACTTTCATTTAATGAAAATTTCCATATTTCACTTAGAGAGAATAGAGGATTGACATAAAACTTTTGGGAAGCCCTAGAAATTAACAGGTACCTATAAGAATTCTGATCTGTTACTGAACGAACAAATTGACGTAAATCATTCCCTACTCCTAAATATGTTTAACACCGGATGTAGTTTGAGCAAGTTTCCTGGAAGGATTACCTACCCTCCACCCTAATTTAATTTCTAGTTTTAATCATTTTTCCCTAGATGCTAAAAATTTTATGTAAAACTAAGATACCAAGATTTCAGTATTTCATTCTATCCAAAGAAGCCACCGTGTGGTGAAACGCCGTGTCATAGAATCAAATATAATAACCGTTACAATCAAACATGTGCTTTTCTAATAAATAATATTGAATTATTCAATTGATTCTTTCATTTTTAATCATATACCTACTTATTGCGGTATTGTTCTTTCCAGTTATTTCCACCTTATTGATGTAGGTATCTACGTAATTAATAAGATGTTTTTTGGCAGATCTCTTTGATACATTTTATTTTTATAAGCATTCTACATTTTTACCTCAAAATTATATTCCAACCGTTCTATACATTGTCACAATTGGATAAATCAGATACTATGGTTTAGTGTACGAAATACGTATGTAGTATTTCAGTCCACGAGCTGAAAGGAATTAAGTGAGTAAACAAAATTTCTCTGTCTCGGTTTATCTTTTGATTGTTTCTCAGGGGTGTAGGAATATGGGGGAATACAACAGGTTGCCAGCCAGGAAAGTGGTGCACTCAGGCGGGAGGGAGTGGAAATGTTGCGTCGAGATGCGCTTCAGAAATCGGCCGTGGGAAGCTAGAATTGACTTAAAATTGTTCAGATTTTAATCCTTTATTAATTCATTTATGTAACATTTGTTCAAAACAAAACCGGCCAAGTGCGAGTCGTACTCGCGCACGAAGGGTTCCGTACCATTTACCTGTCCCCCTTTGAATATTTATTTTATTTAAATTTTATTATTTATTATTTAAGTAAAAATACAACAGAGTATTTCGTGAGTATTTCAAGTGCCTCCCTGTTGCCATTATTGATATCAATCAAAAAAGATCAAACAATCGAGTTTGTTGTATGGGAGTCCCCCTTAAATATTTATTTTATTTTGTTTTTATTATTATTGCGGCAACAGAAATACATCATTTGTGAAAATTTCAACTGTTGTAACGTTGTCGCTTGCGCATCAACGTTAGTTGTGCGCAAGCTGGTTATTCCACTGGAGGGGCAAGCCACTGCCTATATAACCCGAGCACCGAGAATGCAGAAGGTAGTTCTTGGGAGGTACTGACTCCTAGGAACTCTCTCCTGGACTGGGTATTGACCAGTCTAACTCCCGTCCGTCGGCAAGTATTGATTGCCGATAAATTCCTGAGACTGGGTATTGACCAGTCTCTTCCCGTTCCGTCCGACAAGTACTGATTGTCGGAATTCCTAGTAGGTTGGGTATTGACCAATCTATTCCGTTCCGTCCGACAAGTACTGATTGTCGGAAACCCTCATAGATTGGGTATTGACCAATCTATTCCCGTTCCGTCCGACAAGTACTGATTGTCGGTGAATTCCTATAGACCGGGAGCTGACTCGCTTGCAGTGGCCAACGAGGTTGACCAGCTGGCGGCGACGAAACCGACCCCGGTCCCCGTAATCACGTCAAGCAGAATCGCGGACCTAAGAACGCAGAGATCCAGCATATCCCTACACTTCGCTCCGTCCTCGACTGACCAAGGACTGCCTGCGCACTGGAGGTGCGGTCGACGCAGCGAAACGAGACCAGAGCAGAAGCATATGCGCGTTGGATCATACTATTTAATTATTTGATTTTTGTTAATAGTTTACTGTAAATAAACTTGTATATAACTAAAAGATACCTTCTTTATAATTCAGGAGAACCGACACGAAAAGTCCGTTACACTGTCTAGCTATCGCGGTTCTTGAGATACATCCTGGTGACAGACATCGAAGTCTTAGTAATAGGGTTCCCTTTTTACCCTTTTGGGCACAGATCCCTAAAAAGGGCTTCCTATTATTGATTGTTGCCAAGTTACTGCCTTTATTGACGTAAAGTTTGAAGCATTTTAGAGCGTTCACTAGCAATTTCTAACGTAGATCACAATTTTTGGAAAAACGTTGAATAAATAGAGTAATAGCTAAAATCTGAACAATTCCAGAAAAATTCTAGCATCTTATGACTGAGTGTAGCCGAGGTACGGCCAATTTCCAAAACTTGCAACCCTATTACCTCCTCCCGCCTGACTTTTTCCCACATTCCTTAATCTTTTGGACAACGATCAAAAAAGGAACTGCGGTCAGGAAATTTTTTTATATTTAATTGTTAGTTCGTTAAATACATCTTTCACACCCAATATAACCAAATTCATCTACATGAATTTCAAATCATCAATTATGCATCGTCATGAAATCACTAATAACAACTAGAATAAATTCTTATACCTATGACCAAAACTATTATTTTTTTGTGTGTCTAATTCATTAGTTACTCACCTACATATAAGTATTTTACATTCGTCTTTTGAATTTCTAGCTTACTTTATTGAATTGAAGACGTGATTGATAACCTCTTTTCTTAATAATTCAAATTGAATTCTACACTTATTCTGTTTACTTAAATGAGATAAGATAAATATAATTTGAAGTTCAATAATTCATGTGTACGATAATACAGTTTTGGGTTGAATCATGGAACTCTATGACTTAGCTTCGGGCTTGGTACTCTATTTGAAACAACTTTATTTGCTAGGCTGAATCATATGTCACTATATTCATTCATAATAGATTCTATTAGTCTGATTGTATATTCAAGTTATAGAGAAAGTTTCAGAAAATCTACTTTCTCGTTGCTGTCAAATGGCTGCTGCTCGGTTTGTTAAGATATTATTGAATGCTATTCAATAGTTAACTTTTTCTACGCAGAGCAAATCATTTTACTAAGGATATTATGCTCCAAAGTCTAAAAGTATACCGTTATTAACCCCTTAATGCATGATTTTTTTTAAATTGATAAAAAAAAGGTACAGTGGGAAAAAGACATATATTTCATCAGAAAAATATTTAAAAAAATAAAGCACAATATTCTTTGTCAAGAAAAAAGAAAAACTGGTTTGTGCCAAATATGACACAGCATGCAACATGAACTAAAAATATTTTATACAGCCAATATTATTTCATCTTCATCTGATATTTTGTCTTCACTTTCATTTTGATTAAAATTATGTATAACTACTTTTTTTATGCATAAAATAACTTGGGATCCATATAGGGTTGCCAACCCTCCCGGATTGCCCGGGAGACTCTGGTAATAATGATTATCCTCCCGACCTCCCGGGTTACAATAATTTCTCCGGTTCTTCTGAAATTATACGTAAACCGTCGCTGTAACAAAACTTCGATCTTTGATGATTATGATTTTATGGTTAAAAACCGTCAAATACTGCTCGAAAGCAAATTGAATATAAATTTAAATTGATTGACAATTTCTTACACCCCCCCCTTAGTGGATTCATAAAATTCTCCCGGGTTAGTCCTGTCGTGAGTTGGCAACCCTAGATCCATAATATATCAGAAAAAGATTTCTTTCACATCTTCTAAATTCATAATCGGCAGATATGGTCAAGTCAGATATACTTTTGAACTGCATAATGTTCCATACTTATATGGCACAATATGGTCAAGTCAGATATACTTGAATTGCATAATGTTCCATATATGGCACAAAGTCAATTTTAGATGAAAAATGTCAATTATTCAAAAATACGAGTACTTGCCACTAGGAGGCCGTTACTAGAAGTACATTTTTTACAAAAACTCAAAACTATTACTCAATATACAATAATACCGACAATCAGCTGATTCATCGTCACCATTTTGAAAAACGTATATAACTGCGAAATAATTACAGAGAGGGAGCTGCCTCTTTGGAAATATGTTTGTATGTGCCAGAAATGGTAATTCATGCAAATAAGGTAATATTTCTCTGACCTACGTATTAAAGAGGTGTAAAACATTGGTTTGTGCCATATTTGGCACATGATGCAACAAGGGGTTAAAATAAATAATAGTTTAAAAAAACTGAAAAGCAGGCTTTAATAGAAAAGCGAACTGAGAAGTAGAAAATAAATTTCAATAAATATAAATTAAGAAGAGTGGAATCAACAAAAAAAATCTTTTATTGTAGAAAAGCGTGGGTTGCTTGGAGTCAATTGTTATATTTTAATGACCTTGAGAAATAATGACTCGTATCATCTCTTGATACGTTTACTCCTTAGGTTAATAGATATCTCGATAATCATATCTATGATACGTTGTTTATATTGACGAGCGTGAAGTTTTATTATACGCTCAACTCCAAAGTTACCTCTAAGCAGGTGCACACTTTTACTTACGTTTTCAACATTTTTGCTCCTTTATATTTTTTAAACAAACGAACAAACAAAATTCAAAAATAAAAGTAGAAGTAAGACAAGGGGACACCATCTCCCCAAAGCTGTTCGCACTCGCATTGGAAGATGTTTTTAAAAGTCAGGAAAATATCTGAGCCAGATGATGTAGTGCTCTCTAGCCAGAATATCCTCAAATTGTGAACTGGGAAATAATATTTTTTAATGACTATTACTATGAGAAATAACGATGCATAGAAACATTCTTGACCCTCACAATTTGGTGTACCTACCTAATAGACATGTCGATATACTAGGATTAGCGCTTTGTGTTTACTAGACCATTCCAGAACACGTGACTTTGACAGGTCGGCCATCTTTGCTGAGGGGCAGACAAAGTTTGTTTACGGTTCAGTTGCATTGTTATTTCCGTTTGGTTAACATCAATTTTGATCTCCTTGTGTTATAGTTTTTGAAAAAAGTTTTTACATACATAGTTTATAGTATTTAATAATAATAGAAAGAGACTGCTTGTTAGATTATTGCAATAGTGTCGCTGTCACGAAGTGCATATTTTGCAACACTATCGGGAGATGTTCTTTCGCGTTATTTAAAGAAAATTGCAGTGATAAATAACATTGACCTGTATACCCTTACAATTAGTGAATGTTTGACGTCCCAAACTGATTTACCCACTGTGACCATGCTGGATTTAGTAGGTTATTTAGTGGAAATTCATAGCTACTACACAACTAAGCAGTTGAAAGCTGTAAAAAGGTTGAAAGCCCATGAAAATTACAACTCAAGGGCAATTCTGAAATTTATG
>JARQZK010004619.1:25000-34442 GCA_030704885.1 Cynegetis impunctata
CTAGTCGCATTGAACATGTCATTCTTCATCTTTTCTATTTCTTATTTTTTTCCAAAGGTTGATGGTTTAGAAGATTCACATTTTCAAAAAAATTAACACATTATTTCATCTTTTAAACGAGTGACATGAAAAACAATAAATTCTGATAACAGACTTTCACTTGTTCATTGTTGTTATCCATGGCCTTCTATTGATTCATGCATTCAATTTCAGAAAATTGTCTTTTATTTGCGCGTTTCTAAGAAAATTTTATACTATCATATATTTTTGAAAAGGTAAAAAAAAGGCAAATTTTATAGTCTATGAATATACAGGGTATTCCATTTGAAAAAACATAAGTTTGCTTTATAACTCAAAAATAGTGAATATGTAACAAAAATTATCTATACCAATGCATTCTACGGAAAAAAAAACTATAAGAATGTTATATTACCTTTTCGATAGGATGAAGGATCCCAAAATGCAACATTTTCAAAAATGCCCTGTATCTTAAAAACTAAAAGGGCTATTAAAATTCTGTTGACGGCATCTTCAGTTTTACGAAAAAGTAGCACAGTGTCGCGAAAACCGCAACCTTCTATCTTCAAGAATAACGGAGATACCATTCAAAAGTACCCAAAATGGGACACCCTGTACTGAGCTTCTATAATTTGTTTTCAATAATTTCTCATCGAACTTTAAAATTGATGCCTGCAGCAGTTACGTTGACGTCTGTTATCAGAATTTATTGTTTTTCATGTCAATCGTTTAAAAGAACTTATCGAATTTATAAATATCAATAAAGGACAAATTCAAATATGTGTGAAAATATATAGAGTGCCCTTTAAAAAAAGTATCTTAAAATTTGCTCCGTAAAAATGGTACACCCTGTAAAGGGCAAAATAATTTTACGAAATGCATTCTGACCTCCCATTTGCAGAACCATTTGGTTCGTTTCGATAGCATCAACGGTGTAAGTGCAATCAAGCTTTCCCATATCAATGACTCACCCTGTATATATATATATATATATATATATATATATATATATATATATATATATATATATATAATATATATATATATATATATATATATATATATATATATATATATATATATATATATATATATATATATATATATATATATATATATATATATATATATATATATAATATATATATATTTTTTTTTTTATTCAAATCATGAAAGATCCTGTGTTTTGCAAATTTCTTTAAATCCCTCAATTTGTATATCAACTCTCTTGTTGGTTTAGCAATGGACTAATAGCAAGCTTATTAGGTAAAATATTCCAGAAAATATTATATGATTCATATTTTTATTTCAGAGAGAGGCAAAATGTAGAAGCACGGGAAATTGAAAAACTAAAGGAGAGAGAAAAGGAAAGGGCTGATAGGGAAAAGCAAGAGAAAATGGAACGAGAACGCGAGGAAAAGGAACGACAGGATCAGGCTCTGGCTCTTCATAATCATTTCGAAAAATCTCTGAGAGTTGCTCACCAGAAAGTAAGTTATTCAACGTAATAAACTGCAGCTTATAACGCTTATATATATATATATATATATATATATATATATATATATATATATATATATATATATATATATATATATATATATATATATAATCTCTTGATAATTATTAGCAATAACAGGCTGGTTGAATCTTAAAAAACTCGCCGTTCTGATGAGGACCAAAGAGTCCGAAACACGTGTCAACGGCTGCTTCCATATAAACGTTCTATACCGATAATTCTGCTCTACTTTTTTAATATTTTCCTGCAACTAATTTCTTTGTTGTTAGATAAATAGTACCCTATTATTTTTATTTTCGAACATTACGTAGGTAAAGGTTTCTGTGGTTTCCCTTGCCATCTAGTGATAACAATTTCGAATGTTGATATTAGACTGAATAGCACGTAATAAATAACAAAGAACAACCACATTCGGAAATCTATTCTTATTTTTTCAAATCAATGAATGTCAAGGAGATTCCAATTTTTTCAAAAGTTTTGATAAACTACAAATGTCGTAGTGAAACGTCAACTTTTTAATAAAATCGAGTTTTTTAAGATTCAACCAGCCTGTTATTGCTAATAATTATCAAGAGATTAAAAATAGATCACAGGCAACAACAATTCGAATAAATATATATATATATATATATATATATATATATATATATATATATATATATATATATATATATATATATATATATATATATTTCAACATTGAAGAATCAATAAATCTGGTTAAGTGGTTTACCTTTCAATTAAAAATCCTTTCAATTAAAAATTGATTCCACTTTTCATTATGTTTCAAAAACATCCGAGAATATATAGATGAGTTTATTGAAAAGTATATTCAATTCCTTTATTTGCTCGTATTATTGTAAGTCCTTTGTTAAATCACAATTCATGGAAATAAATAAAAAACTAACTTTTCACAGTTTGAAATAAAAATTTATTGAGTAAACGCGTTTCGTCATAACATTGACTTCATCTCGTACTAAATTATTGTATTACAAAACAATCTATACGAAAAATTGAACATTATAATAATTTATTTTCCTTTCTGACAAAATAACATTTGTATAGGAATTGTCGAATGAACAAGAAAATATCACATTTTCCTTAAAAAATCTTCTACAGAATATAAACATTTATCAACCAACATATTTTTCAACTTAGCCCTAAATACTTTCAGACTAGGGGACTCAATGATAGACTTTGGCAGTTTGTTGAAAAATTGTGGCCCCAAAGAGTCAGGTGACTTACATCCTACCTTATACTAATTGTAAGGAACATACAAATCATTTTGCTGACGTGTATTATGTTTATCTTTCACTAAATTAAAAATACTCTTATTAGTATAAACATAGATACATATTTCAAAAACAAATAAGCTTGGAAGAGTTAATATTCCAAGTTTTTGAAAAAGACACTTACAGGAATATGAACTGGAAACACGAGATATACATCTAATTATTCTTTTCTGTGATAAAAAAACTTTACAAGCAAGAGATGACCAACCCCAGAAAATGACACCATATCGTAATCTCGATTCTGCGTGGGCATAATAAAGAGATACTAGTTGTTTTTCATCTAAAACAGTGCGCAAGTTTTTAAACATATAAACAACACTATTCAATTTTCCCGAAACATATACGCAAAGATTTTTAAAATTGAGACATTCATCCAAATAGACTCTCAAAAATTTCACATTCTTACTTTGTTCAAGCAGATTTCCCCTGCATAAACATTTACTCTATAGCACTTCCTCTGGTAATTATGAAACCGTATAAGAGCCGTTTTATTGCTGTTAAGAAACAAGGAATTATCACCAAACCATCTTTTCGCTGCATCTACTACTTCATTACATTTGCGTTCCAAACTACTATCTAGTTTTACAGATACTAAATATAGCTATCATCAGCATAAACAGTCATTGCATCGGCAGATATACAGTCAATGTCATTTATATAAAGAACGAACAGGATCGGGCTCAATATAGAGCCTTGTGGTACACCTATGTTTACATTTACACATCTAGAACTGATCTGTTGTTCCGTTTTCTCATTGCTAAAAAAAATGCTAAGATATTGTTTTCTGTTCTCAAGAAATGTCTATCCATTTTAAAGCAGAATCATTTATTCCATATTTCGATAATTTAGCTAATAAGACCATGTGATCGACGCAGTCGAACGCCCTGCTGAGATCACAAAAAATCCCAACAGGGCACACGCCTGCCTCGATCTGTCGTATTACTCTATGATAAAATGAATCTATAGCTATAATCGTTGATCTTACTTTCATGAAACCATGCTGGTCCACAAATATGATATTGTTTTCAAGTAAGAAACTATTTAACCTATCCAAAAATGCATAACAGGGGGGTTCCTAGAGAAACTAAATAACAATAAGCAATTCATTCAGAGCTATTGGTAGGTACATTGAACAGATTAAGAAGAGGAGAAGGGTTTACTTCAATCTGGTCGTTAACTATGTTTCCGGAATTTTTATATTTATCGATGTATAGAGATTCCGAACAGTTGGTTTTGTGGAGACTATTTTCTAACTGTAATATTTTATAATTTTAATTGAAGCTGTGGTTTTCTTGAATAAGATGGCGCGCATAATTAGAATCAGTTTTCTGCTAATATAGCTAGTCTAAAAACACCAGTAGGTACATTCATCTCTATGAATTTTGGATTTGTTGTTTTTAATCAATTTTCCAATGCTATTGTTGGTTTTATATGAAACTTTGAAATTTTATTTATTTAACCCTTTCAGGGCAAGTGGTTAGCTAGGAAGACCACAGTTTGTTAGTCATGAGTAAAACTGCTCGTTGGCTATTTCAGTATACCAGTGTGTTTTGTGGGTTGTCTAACATAGCAAAATTTGACGTGTTCATCGAAGACAGACCGAAATAAATCGAACGTGCATTTGTTTACTATAGTTGGGCACTACTTAGAGGATCTGCTGAAACTGTGCGAATTTGTTATTTTTATTTATGAATGGTGGAAAAATGGCTCCAAAGTTATCTTCTTATATCTTATTTATGCATTTTCATGAATATATTGAACGTAAATGTTTCCTTTCTTTCGAAATTACTAATTTTGTTGGGGTCTCCTGAAGTGACCACTGGGCACTTACGTAATCGTGTTATCTTATTTTAGTTCTGAGGAAGCATGTTTGGAGTACCTACCTACTGAATAGGGTTGCCAATTTTCGAAAAGACCCACCCGGGAGATTTTTTTAAGGAGTTTAGTAGGGAGGGGGTTGAAGAAAATGTCAATAATTTATTTATTTTCAATTTATATGTACCTACTCTGCTTCTAATATTCGACAGTTTTTCACTACAAAATCATAATCTTTAAAAATCGAAGTTTGATTAGTAGAGCGCGGTTGCGTATAATTTTAAAAAACTGGGGAAATTAGCTACCCCGGGAAGTCGGGAGGTCGACCATTATTACCGGAGTCATCCGGGCAATCCGGGAGGGTCGGGAACCCAATAACTGAATATTTAGAAAATCTTCCTGCAGATGACTTGTATGATTTGTAAGAAATGTTCAGCGTGCAAAGTAGAATTGTGTTTGAAACATGACGAAAACTGTTTCATGTTATATTACGCAAAATAGGTTATATTGTTTGGTTATATGTTCCTACTGGTTATGCGGAGCGAACACATCCTGCAGGATAATCCTTGTGTTTTTTATCTTGAAATTTGTTTCATTTTCTTCGAGTATCTCTAATAAACCATTATCAAATCATACATAATATTTTTTCCACAAAAAAATAATTTGGGCCGGAAAGGGTTAAGAAAACCATAATAGTCTCCACAAAACTAACTGCTGAGATTCCCTATACATCAATAAATATAAAAATTCCGGAAACCTAGTTAACGACCAGATTGAAGTAAACCCTTCTCCTCTCCTTAATCTGTTTAAAGTATCTACTAATGACTGAATAAATTGCTTATTGTTATTCAGTTTCTCTAGTAACCCCTCTGTTATGTTCAATTTTTCGTATAGATTGTTCTGTAATACCATAATTTAGTACGAGATGAAGTCAATGTTATGACGAAACGCGTTTACTCAATAGATTTTTATTTCAACCTGTGAAAAGTTAGTTTTTTATTTCTTTATAAAGTTATGAATATGAACCTTCACCAAGTAAATGTCAATTCCATTCAATATTCATGGAAATAACTGACAAATGATTTATTCAGATGTTTTAACTGTTGTCCTATATTTGTTTTCCGTATACAACATCCTGGAGAAAGAGCTTTCCGCCTCGCAGATATTGATTGAAGACGTTTAAAACATCTTCACGATAGTATAGCAATTTCTTTTCATAAATTAGCATAATTATTTAACTGCAAGATATATTAGATTCTAGCTTAGACTGTATTTAGTAAGAATTTGACTGAATGCACTCATTCACTTCCTCTACGTTATCTGGATAATAATTCTACAGTAATATAACGTACACTTTCGAGATTTGAAATGATAGACTTGGCTTGTTCTATTTAAATACATAATCAGCTTATTCTACGGAACGTTGAGAGTTTCTCTTAAATTTTTCTGCGGCCTATACTGAGAGTTCATCTGTAGATTCATATGAAAATTTTGAAGTAATTTTGAAGTTAAACGTCTCTTGTTTATGTAACTGTATGATGTTTCCACTATATATATATATATATATATATATATATATATATATATATATATATATATATATATATATATATATATATATATATATATACATACAGGATGTTTCTAAATTGATGCGAAAGATTTCAGTGGGTGATTCTTTAGCAAACATTAAGGGGGGTCTTTCATATAACTTTTTGTTCAACACCCTTTTCCCTCCAAGTAACAGCCCTTTGAAATTAGGTGAAAAAAATTGTTTTTATTCAATACATCCACTTCGGAAAAATTTGGAAGAATGAAATTTGGCAGATAACTGCTGCTAATAAAATGGCAGTTTTTGAGTGTTTTTGTTACCCTTAAATGTAATCACAAGGGGCTGGATAACACTCCAGAGCGCCATCCCACCAAAGATATTGGGAAACAATTCACCGCTTAGACTGAAAATGCAGAAATCCGTCGCTTAAACACGTACCTCCTGATATGAAGATATCTACTCTACAACAGTGGTGTATATGATTCCAAGGCACACTACCATAGTGATTTAAAACCTTTGGATATACTCACGAGAGCGCGCTCCGAATATTCTAGTCGCTTAATACGCAAAATACAACAATCAAATCATGAAAAAGCGACGAATTTCTGCATTTTCAGTCTAAGCGGTGAATTGTTGTTTCCCAATATCTTTGGTGGGATGGCGCTCTGGATTGTTATTCAGCCAGTGTTACTGACCACGATTTGTATTGGGGAACAATTAGAAATTTGTTAATTCACTCCGAGTCAAATAAGCTGCACTGATGAGATCCAATAAGATCGAAACAGCTGTATGCAGATTTTGAGTCGGGGTGACTTGACAATTTCTATAATTCACCGTTCGATTGTGAATGCAGATTTTGCGTTGCTGAATACGTATAACCAGCTTCCTTGGATAATTTTTTTAAATTATTAAAGAATTTTCCTTGTTCACTTTATGTAATGTATGAAATTGACCATGGTCGACTAGTATGTTTTTCATGATTTAAAAAATTTTCATATCACATACTTACCTGTAAAGTGTAATTGAATAATGTTTTGACCTAAAAATGGAAATATCAGTTCTCATGAAAAATAGTGATATTTTCCTATATACTTCTTGAGAATTTTGGTAACATATATTTTCCCAATTTATTTGAATCGTCTCATGTAAGTGACCTCCATCACTAATGGTGCAGTTGAAAAATACTAATTTAGAAAATACCTGTTACTTAACTATTCTGGTTTTTATCTGATTTTAATTCAATATATATTTTTCAGAATTTTCAGCGTGAACAACAGTGGAATCCCATGACAGGAAGACCAAACCAGCAACCGAGGAATAGCAATGCGGAAGAAGATAAAAAAAGATCAAATGAACAAGACTTACGGGATCAAAGACATCTTGCGGCACGGTCTGACGCTAAAGATTCAAGGTTTTATGGAAACGTATGTATATTTTGCAGAATATAGAAGCTTCAAATAAATTTCATTGAAAAAATTTCAGGTGCAACGAGTACCGACAATGTCCAGTAAAGCTGATTATCCGCCCCCGGCTCATAGCAGAATAGGAGGAGCCAAACAACCAGAAAAAATGGCAGCGCTCCACCCCGCAAATCCAAAAGGCGAATTGAATATGTTCGGTTACCCCGCATACCATCCGCAAAACGCTTTCGCGTTCACACATGAAACAAAAAATAAAGACGTTAACAAATCCTCGAACAACGTTGGACTTCTAACGAAGTCTGCCTCGCCGATAGACAGAGACAATTTGCCAAATCCTCCACCCCTAATTAGCGAGATGAAAAATTCAGTTATAGTTAAACATGATGCCAAAAATCCACACCATTTAGAATCACGTGTTTCCATGGCCCACTCGCCAAGCCCGAAAATGATGAATCATTATATGCCCATGGTTCCAACTTCTAAAGGAAATATGTATGAGTATAGAAGCCCAAGTCAGTCTCCCCATCACTTGGCGCATACAAGCCCGCATCATATGGAAGGTCAAAACATGGGCAAAACGAGTCATAACCGTCCGAGCCAGTTATCGAGTCCGCACCACCACAGGCAATCTCCTCATGCTCAACACCCTTCGCCTGAGATGAGATATCGTAGCAACTCTGAATCCCAAGCGATAATCTACCCCGCTTCTGCGAAGGCCAACTATTCGTTTCTAGCTTCTACGACAGCTGGTTACAGTCATCACACCACCAACCTGTCGAATTCTAAACCCAAAGTGAGCAGCCCTGCGCCTCATCACATTTACGGAAAGCCTACTGCGGGTATATTGACTGGGATTCCTCCTGCTTCTAGAACTGTTGAACATAATACCGTACAAATTCAGTTAACTTCTAAACCACCTTTACAATCTTCGATATCCCCCTCTCCTTACCAGCAGGTATCGCAATACCATCCTCCGCCCCCTCAGGTATCTAAACAGCTCAATTGTCCACCGCCTGCACATAGTCGGACCACTTCAAACATGGACAGGCCGTATGATAGGTAAAGTATATATTATTTTTCTATATTGTTCATATTCAGGTTCAGTTTATTCAGAATGTCTTGTCAGACGTAAATTGATATCTGATTTTAACACTTTCGCTCACGCTTTTTTGTTTTTCAAGATAAAAATCTGAAATTGGGAAGAGTTACTCTTTTATTTTTTTACATTTTTTTGGTGTACTCGAGAAAATTCTATGTCATCCATTTTAGGGGGTGTGATATGTACAATATACTGTACATTGTGAGTAACCGGTATATGGGTCATTCTACGATAAGAGGTAATTATGGGTAATTCTACGTTAAGAGGTAATTTGCACGGCAATCAATATAAAATAAAATACCTTTTATATCTTGTCATTTTATACAATAAATCGCAGCATCTTAATGTAGTTTATCGATTATATCATGATTGAATACCTGATTGAAGCACATTTTTCTCAAATTACTCATTTAACCCTCTCGCTCACCTTGTCCTTAATTGAGGACAACCTACTTTGGATTTTTTCCTATGAAGTGCCGCTTGCTCTTACTTCTCTGTCACATTGTTCTCAGTTGTGGACATCATATACTTTCAAATGAATATATGTGCTGCCATCTACAAGCTGATGGAAAAAAAAATTCATTCATTTGAAATATAGGTTTCCGTAGGGTAGCTGTGACAGCAGTGTAGCGCTTTACTGTTTATTTTTTTGTTGGTTATATTCGTTAGACCACGTGTTTGAAAACTGTTTATTCACGTTCACAATAAGTGTAGGCTTGTTCCAAA
>JARQZK010004620.1:0-34225 GCA_030704885.1 Cynegetis impunctata
TCAATGTGAATCACTTGGATGTTTCATAAATTCACAAAGAAAATATTCTCAGGAATAATATAAAAAGAGAGTGAGAATAAATTGAAAATAATTTGACAGATTTTTTCAAAACTTGAGTGGCTATTTCCAAATGGCAACAAGTTTGAACAAAATCTGTCAAATTATTTTCTATAATTTATCGAACTCACGAGTTATATTTGGCTAGATTATTTTTTGATTCAAAACATTTTTTGTTATTTCTGCATCAGAAAAGGTACTAAACCGATGATTTTCATCCATTTTATATATCGCGTTGACACAATTAAGTAATTATTTTGACAACTATCTGACACTTGCTAAGCAAATAAAAGCTACAGTGATTATTCCCGAGAATAATCACAAAAGATTTATTCCCACTATAATAATGACATCATTGGTTAAAACTTACTTTTGTGACAAATAAAGAAGCATTTCATTGGTTTTAAGAAACGTCTAAAAATAATCTCATCTATATTTTGATTAAATTGAACAAATTAGAATAATTTTCATATTGGAAACAGTGCAAGGTTCACATATCCTCGTTTCGTGTACACCCCTAGGGTCGAATGATAATAAACTTCTCATTATTTATATTTTCTATGACGGGATTGTTAAGAACTGCGGATTACGATGGGTGACTCAACCCTCGCGTTTCGCTTCGGAGATTTTGCATTACCCCTTGCCCGTCAACTAAACCCCGTACCTTTAATGAACTCTTCACGATGCACTTGAAATAACAAATGATATTATTTGTAATCCCCTGCTTCTGAATGTAAGCGAAAAGAACTGTTGAAGTGATACAGGATTGTAGTCAGATTCAACGAGTTTCTGAATTTAATCTAGATGTACTTGGTGATAGTGATTACAAATTATTACAGTAACAATAAAATAACTGCTAGAGGTAGACAACAGGGACTTCTAGCTATGCATAATAATCAATAATTTTTGATCAAAGTTATAATTTAAGCGAAATATATTTCAAGAAAAAAAAAAGTTTTCTCACTCAAAATTGGTTTTCTCTTCTTAACTGCTTTCTCTTTGTAAAACTCGAAGTGTTTTTGCTTATATTGGCAAAACAAGATCCTGGTGGCATCCAGGTGTATTTCATCGTTCTCAACGAGTGCAAATACGAGATCGTAGACACCCATGAAGCTATGATTCAAGTAATATACTCATTGACATAGTTGCACACCATTTGATATAATTGCACAGCCCGTGACATCGTTGCACAACCCTCTATGTATTTGCATTCGTCCTGAAATTCTTGACAAAGTGACTCATCCCTCATACCATTTATCACAACCATAACCTCTACTACTCCCTCCAAAATTGTTTTGTTCGATTATTTTTGACAAGTTCATACAAGCAGAATGACTAATTTTCAATTTTCAACGATCTGTACGACCATAAAAAATCCATTGCTGGGGGTATACCTCACAGCAGGGTTGTAGAGAAACATATGAGAATCCTAGATGGCTTAGTTCTCAGTTTCAAATTCATCTGAATTAGTTTCATCGTTCTCGGCATTCAATCACGAGTTAATTGACAACCATGAAGCTATGGTTGAAGTAACACACTTCTTCGCATAGCGGCACACTCTTTAGTATAATTGCACAACCTTTGACATAGTTGCAAACCCTTTGATGTAGTTGCATCACCTTTGTACTATTTATCTCAACCACAACTTCTCCTACTCTCTCAGAAATCGTTTTATATATGGGAGATATTCAACCAAAATTACCATATTGACACCTCCAGCGGCTCCCATCGAGTCGAATGAGCTGAAATTTCGTACCTGGGATTGTTTCCATTGCAGATCAAAAGTATCAAAATTTGGGTAAATTTATGCAACCGCCGCCATATTTCCAATCTTCATATAAATATCCTTCCCGCTACATATTGACATCTCCGCGGTTCATATCACACCAAATGAGCTGAATTATTTTTATCTAGGACTGTTTTCGTTGCAGATCGAAACCATCAAAATTTCGTTGAATTTTACAACCGACGCCATTTTTACGTAGATATTTCTTGTTTTTTCATAGTTTTTGAAAAATTGCTGAACTCCACAGCTTCTGCAGATTGAGTTAGAGGGTTGAAAATTGGTACCTACATTGAGTTTATTTTGACTTGAAATCCTTTTTTGGATTCAACTCTTCTTCTCAGCCGCGCTGCAGTTCGTGGTGACTATTCCGTTCAAATTGCATCTCGATCTGTTTCGCTATCAGTACGCGATGCACTTCACATAGAGGTTTGAAATTTGGTATGTGGATTGAGTTGAAGTTGAGTTGCGTTTCTTCAATAGTTTCAACTTTTTTCCTCAACCACGATGCATTTCGGGAATTTTTTTTGGAAAATGAATTATGATTCAATTCACTAGAATCGCATCTCGACGCGATGCATTTCGCGCGAAAAATACGACTTTAGTGATGGAGCTCTGCTGCTCTCGAGTTTATCTCGCTTTGTATCTAAAGCTGATTCAAATAACCTGTTAGCCATCCAACAATACTAAAAACTCCATAATAAAGTGTTATTATTCTGGTGCATTCATTCCAATATAGGGAAAAAATCGTGCGACATAGAGAAATGAACCATTTGAAGGACTGTCGTGTTCCAAGGAAGGGTCGGACCATCAAGTGTAAACATTATTAGAAGGTCTGCCAAGGGCTATCCAACGGTGTGTAAACTATTACGATTAGCAAACCCACAAGGCAGACGGACGAGTGATGTTTCTGAATCAAAGAACACATTTGGTTTATGTAATTAATAATTCAATCATTTCAAATTATTCCATTTCTCTATATGATACTATATTAAAATATCATGTGGAAAACGGTATTAGAAGTATATGTAAGTCAATGATAAGGATAATATTGGAGAAAACAGTGGTGTTTACAAAATCTTTTGTAATGAATGCCCATCCTTTTATATTGGACAAACAGGAAGAAAAATCAAAACTCGCGTTGAAGAACATAAAAGATCAATTTTGTTTAATAGAAACACCGCTGGTTTCTCCGAGCATTGTATAAAATTCAACCATTTCATAAACTTCGAGAAAACTATATGTCTACATCCGGGTAACAAAGGCAAACATCTTGACCTATTGGAAATCCTAGAAATTGGTAGTGCCATCAAGAGAAAATTCCTCATTGCAAATGAACAAGTTCAATTCCAAGTTTCCCCTCTATTAGATTCGATATTATAAATGAGCTTGTTGAGTATTTTTCTATTAAGTCTTGATAATGGGTTCATAACCCGAAACTAGTTGACTGATTTAAGTTTTATTTTTCAATATATTTGTGAAACGTTAAACCAAGTGTTTTATTTTAAATGGCAGTAAATATCAATATAATATTCAGTACCAACAATTGAACAGGTTCTGAATATATCAAAACGTCAAATGGATCATGTCACATCGTATGAAGCGAAAAATGATGCCGAAATGAACAAGAGGAGAAACATATTCTAACAGATACCGGCTACATAATATGTAACGACTCAATTTTTCGTATCGCGAAAATGATTAAAATTTCCCCGTGAGCGTTTCGCACGAGTTTCAAATTTTCGCGATCCGCTGAATCACAAAGGCTTCCATAACGATACGATATTCCATATCGGCAATAGCGTCCCCTGTCACAATGGTTGTAAAAAACGCACTTTGTTCCACGTTTCATAAAGCTGAAATAATGATAGCGAATTTGATCATTGGTAACCGAAAAATCTTTACGTTTACGTTAATGCGTTGTTCCGTGTATGTTAACTACAGTTGGTATTATGGAAACTATTACGGCGTTATGAGTTTTATTGAAAAACGAGTGAGCAGCGTAGATCTGTTGATAAGATCATAATTTTATCTCATTCAAGTCATTCAGTTGTCCTGAAAAAATGCACAATGCTTAAGTACCTTCCTATATATATATATATATATATATATATATATATATATATATATATATATATATATATATATATATATATATATATATATATATACAATCGGTTTTAATACGTTCTTCCGATACCCAGTCTCCATTGATCTCTATCTCTCCAGAGATCCTCCTCCAATCTCTTCATTTCCTTGTCTATCCCCTCCCTCCAGCTTTTCCGAGGCCTTCCTCTTTTGCGTCTTCCAGTTGGCTTCCAGTCCAAAATTTGTTTTGGCAGTCTCCCATCAGCCATCCTTTGTACGTGGCCGTACCATTTCAACTGTTCAGTTCTTATATCGTCAGTTATTGTGCGTTTTACCCCCATTATTTCCCGTATTCTGTTGTTCGTTATTCTTTCCATTCTGGATCTTCCTGCAGCACGTCGCCAAAAATCCGTTTCTGTTGCTTCAAGTGTACGGACATTTTTCTCCTTCAGCTGCCAAACTTAGCTACCATAAGATACTATACTTTTCACTATCGCGTTATATATTCGATGTTTATTTGCTTTAGATATATTGCTGTCCCATAGAACGCTGTTGAGCATGGACATTGCTTTTTCCGTTACTAGATATCTTTGTTCCCAGATATTTATATTTTTCAGCGCCTCCAATAATTCGACCACCTTGCAGTAACATATCCTGTTGGAGTCCCCCGATGCACATGTACTCTGTTTTGTTAATGTTCACTTCTAGTCCACAGAGGTTATATTCCTCGATAAGCTTCCTAGTCATATATTCCAGATCATCGAGGTCTTGCGCCATGACTACTTGATCGTCAGCGAAGCTCAAGGTGTAGAGGGTAGTGTTGTTTAGTGGTATACCCATATTGCCGCATTTACGCTTCCATTGCCGTAGAGTCTTTCCCAGATAGATTTTAAAAAGCGTAGGGGATAGACAACATCCCTGCTTTAATCCTTTATTTGTATTGAAACCGCTGGAAAGTTTATTTTTTATTTTTATTTTGATATTGGAGTTTTTATACATTTCTTCAACAGCTTTTATCACCATTATGTTTATGTTTGTTGTTTCCAATGCCTCCCAGAGTTTGATAAGCGGAACGCTGTCATACGCTTTCTTTAGATTTACAAATAATAGATGGACTTATTGACTGCTGACATTTTCTCTAGGATTTGAGTCAAACTGAAAAGGTGATCTATCGTTGAACGTCCTGCCCAAAATCCGGCTTGTTCTTCAGCTTCTTGTTCAGCAAACTCCTGTTCTATTCTAGTCTTCAGTATTCTCCCATAAAGTCTGCTTATCGAGCCCGCGACTACAATGCCTCTATAGTTTTCGCATTCCTCTTTATTACCTTTTTTATGTATTGGAGTAAGATAAGATTCCTTCCATTCTTCTGGAATTCTACCGATATTAATGCATGATTGAAATAACTTCGCAAGATGTTCGAACAACTTTTTCGTTCCATACTTCAGTAATTCACCTGGTATGTTACCTGGACCGGGAGATTTTCTGTTTTTCAAACGTTTGCATGCATCTTTCACTTCTTTCACCTGTATTCTAATGGGTGAGGCGGAGACAGATATTGTACCTTCCTAACTAGCTTTATTTGGAGCGTTTGTAGAGATGGACAATGGTATTAAATACCAAAAATAATTGAAAATTCATCAAACATAGAAGTTGCGGGGTTCAAAAAATAAATTAAACTCTTAAAGTGCATTTTCCAAACATCAACATCTTAACCCTTCAACTCAATCTGCAAAAGCTGTGTATGTATGCAAATCATCTAAACCCTTGAAAAAACATGAACTCTCTGAATTAAAATGACGGCGGTTGATGAGCATAGTTGTAGTCACTACAGTGCACTTGCTTAACATCCACATAAGCACTTTCCAACTCAATCTGGATGAGCTATGATACCACCAAAATGCAACATGAACTCAATCCGCGTACAACTATCTTATTCAATTTGGAGTGGATTTTGGGAAGTAAAACACCTCAAAAAAAGTTTTTAGCTCCATGCACCCCAATAAAACCTTGGAAGCTGAATTTGGGATATATTGAAGTTAATTAACTTTCACATCTGATCACATCAACTGATTTGAATAATTTCAGCACATGCTCTCCGCCACTTCCTGGCCCAAAGTTTGAAAATACCAAAATTTTCACTAAATTTACCCAAATTTCGATAGATTTGTTATTCTTCAAAAAACACCCCAGATACCAAATTTTAATGCATTTGGTCTGATCAGAGTCAGTGGAGACATAAGAAGAATTTCGAACATCGTGTTCCATGCGGTATATCACTCGCAATATAGTGCTATAGTCTTATTATTTTCGGGAAAACCACTACTACAAAGTCAGTTGCTCGCAATAGAAACAAGGTCTATACAGAGGATTTCAATTTCGTTCAGACAATGAACTCAGCAATGCGAGAATTTTCTTATAAATGATAAATTGATACAACAAAGAAAAAATACGATCTTTTCAACAAAGCAAACAACAAAAAATAACCCAAGCCATGTATTTTTTCTCACAACACGAAAAACAAAAGAAAGGTTTCTTCAAATTTTGGATATAAATTAAACTTTTTAAGCATATTAAAACAATGGTTAATAAAAACAATTTACACATTCAATAAATAAATGTATGCGTCATGCGTTAATTTATTTAATAAATGTGGAATATGGGATATTTCAGGATATTCAGGAGCCGTAAGCGAGTTTGAAAATAAAAATTCGGGGCGTGCTTTGTACACCATTTCATCAACCGCGTGAAATATAAAATCACTAAAGCACTTTTTTGTGTTAAATGGAAAGATTATATATATCTTTTATCACAAAACTATTTTTATTTTTTTTTCGCTATAATTAAAAAGTTATATTAAATAAAAATAAATTGTTGAATGCAGTACCGAAAACATGCAGATAGTTCCCGAACAAACCTGTGCGCGTGTGACTTCACAATGTTAATTTCTACTAATCGTAGCACACAGCTGATACAGTTTTCCTTTAACATGATTACGTCCCAAACATGGCCACCAATCGTGGCGCGTTTGTAGTCAGGTCAATTTTATCAATTTCAAATTGTTTTCAAATAATTATAAAAAAATTTCGCATCGACTTTTAGTTTAATTCATGATGAAATTTTAAAATACCTACATGAAATAGATTGATTTTTTTTTCATATTTTCATATTGGAATTATAACAATTATTGTTGATCTCAGAACATGGAATCAAGGGAATTTGGTCACCTTACAGTAAACAAAATAATATGTTCCCTTTTTTTTACAATCTTGATTTATTGTTAAATTCACCTCAACATTAGGTAGGTTTCATTTTCTGTTTCCCTGAAAAATATGACGAACGGGTCACTGTTCTTTCATTTGCAATTACATTCCGGAAAATTTTTTTTACAGAAATGATATTTTCTAAATAGACTAAGCATATGACGCACAGAATAGAGGATTCAACAATTTCTGATTTTTGTGCCAAATAAGCCAATATTACGCTCTATGTGATAATCTTTCATTTCTTTATATTAATCCATTTTGTGAACACGTTATGAAAGTTTTCGTACATAAACTCAATTTTTCAGGTACGTTATAAGTATGCTGTAATATTAGCTTTTACATTAGAAATTTCAACAGAAATATTTTCAAATAAGCTTTCACTCCTGCGTTTCATTATTTGTTGCCATAGTAGCGACAAAAAACCATGCAATCTTTCAAAACGCAAAGTGTCAACTATTTTAATGTCAATTTTTTTTTTTCGTTATTCGGTCGCTTTGGTTATGACCAACTTCATTTTTCTGAAATACCTAGCTATATTTTTAGTATTAATACTAAAAATGATTGAATTTTCGAATGAAAGAATGGCGAAAATTCAATCACGAGTAAAATTATTTTTTAGACTTTTTACCGTAAGCACTTCTGAAATGAACCAATCAGAAGCTCTAGTCAAGTTCGGATTATCGATAACACTAAACCTGACTCTTGACACAGATTGGCCTGTCAAGTTCGTTGTGGCAGTTAAACGCCATAAAAATATGAATAATCACGCTATGCACGCATTTATGAATGATCAGATTGGAGATATATTTCATCAAATTAATCAACAACAAAATTTATGGAAATTTACCGAAAAATACGGAGAAATCGAAGAAGTATGTTTGGAAGCAATTCACTAGAGTTTGCGATGAAGGAAAATAGCTATTAGATGAAGCAATACCTGTGAAGAATGTGTCGTTAAGATGATCTGAAATAAGAAATATTATAATAAATGTGGACGAAGTTTTTACCCACTCAAGGATATCATTTTTTATTCAGAGAGAAATGCACAAGATACAAAACTTAAATTGCTTCAAGGTAACGCACAAAAATGAAAAATTATTTCACCCACAGGACTCCGAAATAAAATTTTCATTATAGCAGCGGTTAGACTTTTTTGGAGAGGGTGTGAAGATCCATATTTATTGTTAGATTATTTAAAGGAATAATTAGTTAATAATTATTACATATCGGCAGAATCGATATAACGTAGATTTTCAAAAACTTGCTAAGAATATGTGCGAACAACAAATGGTTAATTGAAAATATACAAAATCCAACAATGAGTCTCGTGAGTCTTCATGAAAAGTGAATTCCAAAACGAGGTATTAATGTAAAACCTAATTGATTATTTCTTAGTCTAAATGGACACTATAAGCCAGGTAATCACTACACTCTTAAGGATACAAAGATTGGGAAGGCGGCGGGCTTCGATGGCATCTACCCCGAATTCCTGGTTAACTGTGGTGGGACAACCCGACTCTGGCTCGTGAAATTTTTCAATGACATCCTTAATACAGGCAGCTTACCACCGGAATTTAAGAGAACCAAGATTATTGCTATTCTGAAGCCTGGAAAACCACAGGGACTGCCCGAGAGCTACCGACCTATAGCCCTCCTCAGCTGCTGCTATAAGCTACTGGAAAGACTACTCTATAACCGTATATGTCCTGCAGTGGATGCAGTGACCTCCGTGGAACAGGCTGGGTTTAGGAGCGGTCGTAGCTGTGCTGACCAGGTCTTATCCCTGACAACTCAAATCGAAACGGGGTTTGAAAGGGGTCTGAGAACATCCGTAGCGTTCATTGATCTTACTGCGGCGTATGACACCGTATGGAAGAAAGGCCTAATATACAAATTACTCAGAGTCATACCATGCCTGAAAACGTGCCATTTAATTAACAACCTACTATCAGACAGGCTATTCCAAGTCTTTGTAAATGATGCTAAGAGCAGTACTAGGAAGCTGAACAACGGCCTCCCGCAGGGCTCGGTGCTGGCCCCACTTCTGTTCAATCTCTACACAGCTGACCTACCTGAAACGAGGTGTAGAAAATTTGCGTATGCAGACGACCTAGCGATTTCCTACCACCACGAACTCAAATTGCCAACTGAACATGCTTTGAATGAGGACCTCACCAAGCTTAATGATTACTTCAGAAAATGGAGACTATGCCCAAGCCCGTCTAAAACGGAAGTTTGCTGCTTCCATCTATCGAACCGGCAAGCAAATGATCCCCTGCGGGTAGAATTTAATGGCAGAACCCTTAACCACAATAAAAACCCAAAGTACCTAGGCGTGACGCTCGATCGATCACTAACATTCAATAAACATCTTGGAAACGTGGCTGGTAAACTGAGAACGCGCAATAACATCATAGCCAAACTTGCTGGAACAACATGGGGAGCTACAGCGGCGGTACTCCGGACAGCGGCTCTGGCCTTAGTATACTCTGTCGCAGAATATTGCTGTCCTGTTTGGATCGGCAGTACACATACCAGAAAAGTAGATGTGCAACTAAACCAAACAATGAGACTGATTACTGGGACTATACGGCCAACACCAACGCGCTGGCTTCCAGTGCTCAGTAATATCACACCACCAGATATCCGACGAACTACGGCTCTCAACAGAGAATATAAGAAAATTATGGCTAACGCGGACCTACCAATCCATACCGATATCCCATACTTAACAGGGCAGTATCATCGGCTCAAATCGAGGCGGCCAGCTATCCGATCAGCACTAGAAGCGAACAAAAACTACCATGCGACCAATAAATGGACTACCAAATGGACAGAAACTGCAGGAGACCACTACATCCAACTAGATGATCCAACGAACTGTTTCAACGGATCTGACCTGCCACGCCGACTATGGGCAAAACTCAACCGAGTTAGAACAGGTTACGGGAAATGTGCTGACCCCCTACACAAATGGGGCAGGGCAGAATCCCCACAATGTGACTGTGGATCTCCCCGGCAAACTATTCGCCACATCGTATCAGAATGTCCTAACCGTTCCTTCGCTCATGACCTGGAAGATTTCATGAAAGCCACTCCAGAGGCAATTGAATGGCTTCGTAATTTGGATGTAGATATATAGTTTGTCAGAATAATTATGTTTGTCCTTATATATTTAAGATTTCTTTGTTTCTGTGTGTTTTGTATTTTACATATTTCTGTCATTGTATCGTACTGTAACCCCATACGCTAAATAAATAAATAACTACACTCCTAAGTACAAAATATGCCTCTAGGTAATAATACAATCCGTAAATGGACACAAACATTAGCTCAGAATATAGGGCTTGATGTAGAATACAAAAAATAACCAACCGCTCAAATCGAGTAACTGCAGTAAGTGAACTTTAATGTAGATGAGTAGGTGAACAAGAAGCAATCAAGATCACAGGACATTCGAGCTCTAATTCGATGAAACCCTACATTGAACTTAGTGAACTGCATTATGAAAGACTTATTGAAAATTTGAGAGATAATGGCAATCAAGATTTAACAACATTCTTTACATCAACAGTATAATTTATAATAATAATTAAGAAATACTTAATTGCGTTATGTTAATACTGGTTTAATTTTATGTATTTCGTTCGATGTCAATGTTTCCTGTTCATTAAACTTTATTGATTTCTCTGATCAATTTCATAACTTTTCTGCTAATTTCTTTAAATTTTACTGAATTCCAGATTTTTTACCTTTCACTTTGTGAAAGATCTTACCATTATTCGGTTATTAAGTACCAATCAAAATAACTATATTATTATTTTCGACATAAGCCAGATAATTGCTACTTCCTCAAATAGAAAGCGTCCGGGAAGTGGGTACTTTCCGTATAATTGCCTAAAATTCATATATAAAACTATAATGTCATTTTGAAATACAAAATAATTTCATGAAAGATAAGCTTTGAATTCAAAAGCGAACCAATTTAGAATTCTCATAATTTCAGTTGTAGAAAAAAATTTATCAACCACATCGGTATATAGTTCAATAAACAATATTACTATTTCAGTGGCAGATTTACCAGCAGGCTAAGTAGGCGGCAGATTTAAGGGGCGGCAAATTTGGGGCCAAAATTTTCAACTTCCCTCTTCAATAATAAAAAAATTTCAAAAATTAGGAAGTTTTTTTTTCACCTCAATTTCCAAAAATCGACGTTTTGACGTAGTAGGGAGCCATTATGACCATTTTTACGATAATATCTTTCATAACTTTTGAACAGGTCAACCGATCGCAATGCAGCGGCATTCTCTGGAATTCCTCTTTTTTCAAAATCTTCCCAGCTCTCTTCCTTATCGAACTGCGTCGATCGAGCCAAAGAGCATGAAAATTGGTTAATCCATTCGGGAGATATCGTCGAAAAAATGTTCGAAAAAAATGTTTTTTTATGCTATGTTTGGGTGAGAGAAACTTTTCTTGCTTAAAACGGGTGAGAAATTATCTAAGATCTATCTTATTTAAGATACCTTAAGCCAAGAAAAGCTAAACGCCATATCCCTTTTGTGCATAAAGTCAGAACTAAAGAACAAGATTTCATATGACGATAATTTTGCGAATAAAAAATCGCGCAAAAGGTACAATACCTTTTGCGCGATTTTTCAAAACTTTTATAAGTTAATTAATTGAAATTTATCGTCATCATCAACCGGATTGTTACCAGATAATTGAATATATTGTTTTTAAACTGTAAGTAAACGGAATAAAGATTATTCAATTACGTTGATCGAATGCACATTATTGTGGGAGTAGTATCAACGTATCTATACCTTACCCTGCCTTATTAGTAGTACTAGTACATGATTGAGTTTTTATTATCTCAGAAATATGCCCAAAAATATTTCTTGTGCAATCTTACCTAAATCGTTGGGTAATAAAACTAGGATGTGTCTAGGAACTGACACATGGATCTCCTAGTTCACAATCATTACAATTTAATTGCATAATATGATTGTGAACTAGAGTATCGAAATGTAAAGGTCGGTAGGGACGGAAAAATTTGAATACTCTACTAGCGGAAAATATCTAAATCCGCCACTGTACTATTTGGAAATGAAAATAAAGAAATTTTAATGCTAAAACTTCATACATTCTGTCATTTCAGCCATCAAGTGAATAATCTGTGAAGCTTTTGAAGCAGAAAAAGAAACATGGGACGTAACTCATAGGATATAATTAGTTCCAAATATGTATATGTTGTCGAATTTATCCTATTTATCTTTATGTAATTTATGCTTCAATTATAACAAAATATCAGATGGTTTTCTTAGTGTGAGCATTGAAAACTATTGAATAATTTTCTTGTAAATGTGAACCATTTTCATGAATCTGTTTTTAGCATAATGATAATTTCTAGAATGAAATTTTGTTTATGCGAATTTCCTAAAAAACTTTGGGGTTATTGAAAATTTATGTCAATTTTTTTTCAATGATTTATCATGATATTTCAATTTTTCTTTTCGATGTTTCATAGTTCGTTTATACCAATCAATATATTTATATATTTCATATTGAATAAAAAGGTGAGGTGGATTTTTAGTTGATCGCATTTCGCAATGGAAGAGTAATTTATTTGTGGATAACCGAATATGTGTACATTGTGTTATTAGTTTTCCGCGGATGAATGTATAATGCATTATAAGGCTAGTCTATTAGTTTTAATACATAAAGCGTGATTTAGCACAGGGTCGACTTCCAAAATAAATGAAATGCCGGATAGAAAAACGATTTATATATAACTATAAAAAAAATTTCAGAAATAGGTTTTCACATGTGTTACACAAACTTTGGAAATCAGAACTTCGATCAGAATTATCATGATCAAAATAATCCGTGCTGCTAGAACCTTAAAGAACACAATCAGCCTCCTTCAAACACTATTATCACCATCAATTATCATCAAATAATATCAACCTCCATCAATCTGCATCAACCACCATCAAACAATATCAATCCCCATAATCACCATCAATTTATATGTATATATGTATATATATATATATATATATATATATATATATATATATATATATATATATATATATATATATATATATATATATATATATATATATATATATATATATATATATATATATATATATATATATATATATATATATATATATATATATATATATATATATATATATATATATATATATATATATAAATATATATATATATATATATATATATACCTATATCATCAATGCGTAGTGATTACCATCAAACGCCATCAACCATCATAATCATCATCAATGTTCATCACTTTGAACACCATCAACCACCATCAATCACCAATCATAATCAATTTCCATCATTCAAGTATGATCAGAATATTTGAGTTACTAATTCAATATTTTGTATGAACTTGAATGTATGAACAATTGAATTTTCCGTGTCTTAACTCAGCACTATAAAAATAGTTCCATTCATTTTGGCCAATTAATACTCCTTAAAATTATATCTCTTGTGGACTTAATTCATAGGAAAATTATGAAACGTTCAAAACTATAATGAAAATGGAAATTTTGTACAATGTTTCCTGACTTCTAAGAATATTTTTGATTGAAAAAAGCACGTGAGCAGCTGAGCTCCATCACTACGGTTGTATTTTTCGCGTGAAGTAGATCGCGTCGAGATGCAATCCGAACGGAATAAATCACGATCTTATAACAAACCGAAATAAAAATTGGAAAATAACTTATTTTATCGAAAATAGAATTTCGCGAAATGCATCGCGTACTGAACAACCACGCAATTATAGCAAACCATAATAAAAATAAGCAAATCATGATTGTATTTTATTGAAAAAACCTCGATATTCGCAAAGTGCATCGCGTACTGATAGCGAAGCAGGTCGAGATACGATTCGAACGGAATAGTCTCCGCGAAGTGCGGCACAGTTGGGGAAAATATTTGCAACCCAAAGAAGATCGTATTTCAACATGAAGTCATAAGGGAACGTACCCAAACTACGTGATCTATTTTTTACAACTTTTTATCCTCCTCCCCCCCGTCGGTGACCAACCGTAGTATATTCCAAAACCCCCTCCCTCCCTCCCCCTCTAGTTTTCACGTAGTAATTCATAAATATTTTTTTAATCATTTTCTTGTAGACAGAAAGTTAAAAAAACATAATTTACAGAGTGGGCAAATTTCGATGTTTGTATGGGGTATCTCGGTAACTATATAACAAAAAAATGGAGGGCGCATTTTTTATCTCTTTTTTCGAGTCAAATTTAAAGGCGAAAACCAAAATATGAAATCGTCTTTTATTTTGGAGTTATAAACAAAAGCTTGACTTTCAGACAAGTGTGCATATCATGTTTTTTTGTGAAATTACGAGACATTCTTAAGGCACTTTTTTCTGTATAATCTAGAGATTTACATCTAATTTTATAAGACATTACAACTATACGAAAATAATACAAATTACAATAAATATTGTTAAAAACTGATGTTCTTTATGGTTGATACATAAATTACATACCTATATTGATAATATTCTAAACGGCATTATGCATATATACAATATCAATATTCGAAATGTAATTCACATTCCATAAAATTTTGTCTATGTTCATTTATATTGTTACTGGTTTTCTTATATAATTGTCTTTTATTTATACTCAAAAAAAAAAATCCAGTGGTGTTAAGTCAGGTGAGGTGGCGACCTCACTGGAATATTTTTTCTCATCCAGTTATTTCCAAAATTAGTATTAAACAATTTTGAAACGGTACTTATATTATGAGGCGGTGAACCATCATGTTGAAACTGATTTTGTGTCTCAACTAAGGGTGGATTGTCCATGAATTCCTCAATAATTTACTGATTCAAAATTTCGTAGTACCGTTAGTTAAGATTTTCTTGATATTTATATGATACGTTAAAACACGACAGCCACGTAAATTTTATACTTTGTGAATTCAGTTTCAAATATTCATATTCATAATGCAGTTCAGAATGTTATAAAGAGATGTAATTTCTGTATCAACCACAATGAACATAAGTTTGAACATTTATTGTAATTTGTATTGTTGTTTATAATAGTAATGTCTTATAAAAAAAAATTATGTAAATATCTAATATTTTGGTCTTGGCTTGTTGAATGATTCACAATTATTTAGATTTTTTTTTAATCAGTTGAAAATAGATTTATTAGGTTGTGTTCTTCCTGAATAGCCATTGAATTATATCTCAGCTTTGAATAGAGCTTTCTTACATATCATATTTCTCGTAATTTTTGTACGACATCCTGACTTTTACGATTAAATCAGTTAATTGATATTATGATGGAAAGAAATGGACAAGCTTTCACGTAGTTTGGGTATGTTCCCTAAAGTCTACTTACTAAATTTCAACCTTCTAACTCAATCTGCAGAAGCTGTGGATTTGAGGAAAATTCTAGAAATATCTACATAAAAATGACAACGGTTGAAAATATTTACCCAAATTTTGACCCGAGACCCAATTTCAGCTCATCTGGTTTGATGGAATGTGCTGATGATGACAATATGTACCGGAAAAAATATATAAATGAAGGCATAACTATATACATGAATGATGGTGGTTGAAAAATTTCACTCAAATTTTGATAGTTTCGGTCTAACTCGAGAGCAATTCCAAATACCAAAATTCAGCTCATTTGGCTAGATGTGAGCCGCTCTTATAATATCTAGGGCATGAAATTCGTATAAGAAGGGACAAGCAAACCTGCGAAATAACCAGACGAATAGGGCTTGCATGGGCAGCTTTTGGGAAGCTCAGTCATATCCTCAGGTCAAGCATACCAGTCTGCCTGAAGAGAAAAGTATTCAACCAGTGTGTCCTCAGCGTTCTTACCTATGGAGCAGAAACTTTAATACTAACAAGAAAATCTGCTGAAAACATACGAGTAGCCCAGAGGAGGATGGAGAGGGCGATGCTAGTCTTTTCCTCAAGAGATAGAATACCCAATGGGAAATTGTGCCAAATCTCTGGTGTGACCAACGCGATGGAGAGAATTACAACGCTTAAGTGGAATTGGGCTAGCCATGTAGCGAGACTAACTGACGGACGATGGACAAGAAAAATTCTATAGTGGAGACCCCGCCAAGACTTTAGAAGTAGAGGGCGTCCACCAACGAGGTGGACTGACGACCTTAAAAGGATAGAAGGGAACTAGATGAGTGCAGCACAGGATCGGAGACCATGGAACATTCTGAGGGAGGCCTATATACAGCAGTAGATGCAAGTGGGCTAATTGATGATGATGATGATGATGATGAGCTGCTAGAGATACCAATATGTTCCAGGAAAAAAAAAATATATAAATAAATAAAATAAATATATATATATATATATATATATATATATATATATATATATATATATATATATATATATATATATATATATATATATATATATATATAAACATAGTTTCAGTTCCAAGACAATCCATTTAATTATGAACTTATGAACAAAACATCTTCTCTAGACTTAGCTGAATTTCGATAGATTCACTGAAATTGATATTATATTCAAATAGTTCAAGTGATTCGTTTCCGATATCACTGACATATATCAAAGGCCCTTAATTCAACATTATGCCACTAATCCTAATCGATATTGTGTTGCTGTAACCCCAGAAATGTATGCTCAGTATTTCAAAGCCAACTTTGAATTATTAGGCATTCTATATACCCTTGTATGTACATATACTTGGAACATGTATAAATACTCAATGGCAATAGTGCTTCCTCTATCAGATTGATGTCGTGGTAGTGGGTAAATCAATTCAGAGAGAATTGGACGATTGATTTAGTGGGATATTAATATGATAATCTGGGAGGTAATAGAGTGGCCACTGAGTAGATATTAATACTTGGCCTCTGACGTTCGATTTCGATCTGATAGACTTGTTGAAATAGAAACTTCATATTGTGGTTTTGATTTTAATATTTGAGGTATCTATATATAGTTATCCTTATTAGTCGGAATGAACCCGAAAATAATAGAGTATTGCAGTGTATCGAAAGTTTGCTGCGGAAGTAGTCTTTTTATTCGTTTAAGACCTTCTAGAGTTGTAGTTTTGAAATTTTTTGATGTCTGATATACATACATAAATATATACATACATCAACTGGCATCTTCAATGGCTGTCATCGAACCAAATTAGCTTAAATTTGGAATCTATGGTTGTTTTCGAGGCAGAAAAAAACTAACAAAATTTAATTGAATTTTTTCAATTACCGCCATTTAATATAGAGATTTCTTGTGTTTTCGTTGATTGTGAAAATTTGCTCAACTCCATAGATTCTGCAGATTGAGTAATAGAGTGGAAATTGGGTACGCGTATTATTGAGTTGATATCAAGGTATACTCCTTCGTGGTTTTTAACTCTTTTCTTCAACTCCGCTGCACTGTTTATTTTGAAAAGAGGCATGCGTAATGATGACTGACTATAAAACAATAATTTCATCATATTGTCTTAATATCCTAACCAGAATCATCAGGATAATCAAATTCATTAGCTTGACCTGTATGTGACGGAATCAATTTTGTGAATATTTGGACGAATTTGGAGCTCAGAGTAGTTATGTAGTGTTGGATAGAATTTTGTAAATTCTTTTCGTAGGGTGATTAATATTCTTATACATTATAGAAAAATGTTAAAAATCTACAGGGGGTTACTTTAGTAGTGTTTTTTAAATATTTTTTTGGCTAAAAATCCTAGTTATCTTTTTCATGAATTTCAGAAGCGAATGATGGACGAATATAGATATCCTTGTATAGGGTATAGAAAAGGGGATAAGTATGAGGGTGGTAGATTCTGCAGGTTGGGCACTGATACTTTGGTATATGTTGGAAGAGGTGAAGAGTCGATAGGTGGTTTATTTATGGGTATTTTCTCGTTTTTTTGGAGTTTACGATTTTCATATTTAGCACGCGGTATGAAAATTTTATGAGGAGTAAAATCGAGCGTTAACTAAAAGTGAAATGTTACGTTCCTTTGCGCAACGTACTATGCGCACCTTTCACTTCAAGATTATTAGTATACCGCACTATATATTAGGGTATACCGGCAACAGTTGCATGTAGATGTATTCATATGTATATATATATATATATATATATATATATATATATATATATATATATATATATATATATATATATATATATATATATGTATATATATATATATAGGTATATATAGGTATATATATATATATATATATACTTATATATTATTAAGTGATGGAAGTTAATAAAATATTGAAAATATTATAAAAAAAATACTGATTTGAATGACAATGAATAACGAAGAAGAAGAATCTGGAATCCACGTGGATGCGGTTTATTTTATCATTGTTATTATAATTTATTAATTTAACGAAGAGCTGTCTGTTATTTAATGTATGTGTGTATGTATGTTTGATTAATTGCATAGGTATATCTTTTATATTAGGTATATATTATGTTCGAATATATATATATATATATATATATATATAATATCGAAATTATTGTTGAAGTCAATTTGTGTTTCGATTTTAGAGTGTAGTTTATATATTTATATGTAGTGATACTTATATTTATGCACAATAAACAAAATTATTGAGTGATTGAAGTTAATGAAATATTGAAAGATATAAAAAAACTGAGTAAAATCCAGTCGGAGCTGTTTGACTAGAACGAGCAGTTCCATAGATAAAGCGGTTTTTGTGAATTTTATGGGTATGGGTATGAGATTGGTAATTTCTGCTAGAAAGATGCAAACGCTTGGATACATAACTATAATTTATTTCGTTTGAATCGATTCTCGACCTACTTCGCCATCAATACACGATGCACTTCGCGAAAAATACGACATTAGTGAAGATGCTCTGCTGCTCACGCGTGTTTCAAATTAATCACTGGCGAGTTTGAAGGATAGGTGTCACGAAACTGTATCTAGAACAGTATAACATCGAACTTATTATACGGACCAGAAAAATTTAATCAACAACTTTCGCGAAAATCGAAAGCTCATAACAAATAAGCTCAGGCTTCCCGAGATGATTTCAGTAATTCTCAGTTTATATTTGGATTGTAATTTGTAGTAAACTGCAAACCCTTTCAAGGATAGATCGTTTCATCTATTTGCGGTTCAGATAAGAAACAATTTCTGAGAGATTGATGTTCTGATGGTGGGCACTACAAATTGGGCGTGCTTTATTTACAAACATTGTGCAAAAATTGAAGTTTTCTCCTGGTAGAATATGTGGCAATGCCTGCAGAACACATAGCCTATCAATATGTGTTACAAGTTGGCAACCTTACTCCAATTGTCCAATTAAAAAAGATGAGCGGTTAATGACGGGTCGTGTAATAGACCTACTGTTTTTTATTCTAAATTAAGTCATGTGGTTTAAGGAGTGCATAGGCGATATGCTCCATGCAGGAGAGCCGTATTCCAACGATACACAAACTTAAGCCTTGAAAAAAATACTCACAGGTAGATTAATATTTTTATTTCCATCTATTTTGGATGTATGTCAGCAATATATTCTCTTCTACTTGAAACTTTTCAGTTCGAAATTTACATCATCTATATTAAATTCTGTAGGCACGCCAAATGAGACAAATATCCCACTAAGTACCCTCGAGAACTGTTGAGTAATCTCAGAAATGATTGCTCAAACCATAAATCGATTTAACTACTTCAAAACTATTGAACATTTCAGAAGGAAATGAGGCCGTTCATCAATGTAGGGAGTCCAACCCCCATCGCGAAACAAGTCCAATGGCGGCACATGGTTACCAAATCACTCATAATTTTTGCAAATGTTGAAAACATCCTAAACGTTCTATAAATAATGAATAAATAACAAATTCAAATAATATATTTAATTTTCACTATTTCAACTCAACAATTTAAGACGCGTTTCTGTATAGGTACCTACACTGTACCATTAACGGATTTATAAAAATGTTATTCTTTGTATATGATGCGCATCCTATTCAATTATTCAGTGAAATTAGTGATATATTGATATATTATTATATAATTATTTATTGTTAACACTTGTGAAATAAGTCTTGAAAATATCCATAAATACGCGATAGTGCCAATAGTTCAAAGTTCCGTATCCTGATAATGTTCAGTGAAGTTGCTTCCGATTTAGCAGAATAGATAACTTATAAAAGAAAAATTGATGATGAATGATGAATGTTTTGACGTAAGCTGTCGATAATCAATCAAAATCTGTCCAAATGACAACTATTACACTTATATAAAGACAATAGAATACAACTGAGCTTTAGTAATGACATTCGTACTTGACTTCCACAAAGCCTTCGATACAATAGAGCTAAATGCAGTGTGGAATAAACTGCAGGAATGTAGAGTCGACTACCGATATACCAAACTCATCCACAATATTTACAAAAATGCAACAATGACAGTAAAACTGCATGAAAATACCAACCTCATAACTATTGAACATGATGTTCGGCAAGGCGACACGATGTCACCAAAACTGTTTATCACAGTCATGGAGAGTGCATTAAAATAATTGGACTGGAGTCAGAGAGGTATATACATAGATGACAAGAATCTAAATAACTTGCGTTTTGCAGATGATATAGTGCTCTTCTCGGACAATCTAGAAGAAATGCGACTAATGTTGTAGGACCTGCAGGAGGTGTGTGGAAGGGTCGGTCTTAAAATTAACATGTCAAAAATAAAATTCATGAAAAACCTTATTTCCAGCTGTGGCTTGAAGATTAACGGAGCTGAGATTAAAATGGTAGATAGATATGTGTACCTTGGCCATGAGGTCAGTCTCTCAAGGGATAACCAGACATGCGAACTAAAGAGAAGACTCACTCTCTCATGGGCAGCTTTTGGAAGACTTAAAGACGTTTTCAAGAGTGACATTCCGGTCAAACTAAAAAGAAGGATTTTTGATCAGTGCGTGATGCCAGTGATGACATATGGCTCAGAAACCCTAACACTAACAAAAGCAACAGCTAAGAAACTTAAGTTACACAGAGGAAGATGGATAGATCAATGCTTAGTGTGACCTTGAAGGACCACATAAGTAGGGGAGACCGTGTACAAAAGTAACGGCAGGTCGAAAGTAACAAATGCTCTGTAGGTTTAAAAAATTGTCAAAACGCCACTTAGCTGCTGTCAGGTGATAGCCAGTGGCGCCACCTTCAGTTGCATTCAATCGCCGCTCGCGCCACGCACTGTTAGATCGTGTGAGAGGACGCTACGTGATTTCACAAATCAAAAGTAAATTTTACGTTTACTTATTTAATGTTTATGCAGTATTAAAGGGATGATATTAATCTGAATATCTGCTTAATGATACTCGATTAGATTGATTTTACAGAGTTTAAATTCGTTTTTGTCTAGCATGTTCCGTTTCAAGGCTATCTTTCATGTTCTAACAAAAATGCTGTATGTTACAAAAGTAACGCAGCCCTATGGGTACATAAGTAACATGTTACTTTTGTCCCCATATTGATTTACTCTAAGTAAACTTTTTATGTGTGTGTGTTTATTTCATCAAAATGCCGCGACAACGCATAATAACCACCGCACGAATAACAACTAACATGGAAGTCTATCGAAAAGCGGCTGCAGAGCATTTTAATGATGGTGTAAAAATTATGTCTGCCATGTTACATTGCATAGATATATAAAAAAATTTAAGCTAGAAATACAAGCGCAGTTGTAGACAAGGAAAATAAATTAGGCGACGAAGATTGCTTCTACCTCGTTTGTTTGAAAAATTTTAGCAATAGTCGACTGAATGAGCAAAGTTTACATTGTTTCGAATGCAAAATGTGGTCTCATAGGTACTGAATGCGTCAATGAATTATGTGTGCCATAATTGCAACTCTGAATAGAGAAAACTGACACTGAATTTTCCAATAAATATTTGTTTGATTAAATATGTCATTACAAACCCCTTTGCCCTGTTACTTTCGACCCACAACGTGTTACTTTCGGCCCGCCAACGTGGTCGAAAGTAACAAATGACAAATTTTTTTTAAAGTTTCTGTGATTCATGCAAAATACACAATAATAAAGTAATTTAAGATGCTAATGTATAGAACATAAACGAAGTTTATGAATGGCTATATCAATTTCACCGAAATAGTAACACCTAACGAGAAACCAAGGCAAAAGTACAAAATGTTACTTTTGTACCCGGTCTCCCCTAACGGGGATTTGCGCGGAAGAGCCGATGTCGTAAGAGCTATTGCGAAGCTTAAGTGGAACTGGGCTGGCCACATTGCTGGGATACGGGATGACCGATGGAAAAAAGGCTTCTTCAGTAGAGACCTAGAACTTACAAGCGAAGTAGAGGAAGACCGCCTACGTGTTGGTCGGACGATATTAAGAGGACCTGCAGCAACTGGATACAGACAGCACAAAATCGATTGGAATGGAAAATGATTAGGGAGGTTTATGTTCAACAGTGGACACGGAGAGTTGATTAGACTATTAGAGTCAATTTTCTACAGAATGGGCAAGAATTTGAATTTAATGTTTTAAAAAAGCACCAATTATTATCTATATCGTATTGAGAATGAAATAAATCTGACACCTTCGTTGTAACGAGATCCCTTCATAAATTGAGAGATTTTGCTTTTCATGGAAATAATTATAACAGAATAATCTCGCGGTTTATTTTCATAATCGACTGGAGATAAAATCGTAGTTTTCAAAATGAACATAAGCCGGCTTCTCAATGCTTGTTATATTTAGAGAATATTTATTGTTATCTTAGTATATATCATCGATGCGGATCGAATCTACCTTTCCTGCACCCCCTCAATTTCTAATAACGTACCGCCACTGACTACTATGGCTTATTTTTCTATTATTTCCACCAGGATGAATAATGGGTACTAATTCCTGATGGAATGTCGATCTTCTATCCAAAAGTCATCAAATCCTTGGATCACGGATTCTGATATTGAATCATCGGGGTAATGATTCATTTATTCGGGAAGGGTAAGGCAATCAATTACCATTAGCTGGCCATTAAAGCCGATTTGTTTAGCCAACCGTGAAACCGATGAGATTCTTTCGGAACATTGTTTCCATCGATTCCATTCCATAACCCTTGAATGGGACTTTCATGTTCCCATGGGAACGTTCATGTTAGACATATTTGGTGTATAAGTAAGTTCTGATGTCGTTTTCTGGAAAACATGGAATGTTAATGAAGCTTAGTCATTAATACCTGTCAGTTTATGAGACAATGTGAATTGGGAGGATACAAACTACTATGGTTTATATATATATATATATATATATATATATATATATATATATATATATATATATATATATATATATATATATATACAGGGTGAGCCAGTTTTTTGTAGCAGGACTTTAACATCTCGTGAAAAAAAAACTTTATGATTAAAATCTTACATAAACATATATACTTAGGAGCTTCGTTTCTGATATACAGGATGCCAAAGTTTTATATTTTTCTGTTTTTTTCTAAGTTTCCTCCTATAATTTCCAAAATAATTGAATGAAATTTGGCACACCTATTTCACTTTCATAACTCATATTTGGGGCTATCAAGCATTTTTGAATACCTACAGGGTGATACACTTTTGGGGGTCGTACCCAATTCAACCCTCTCGAACTTTTATGCGTGCCGCCTCTGCTTCCAATGAAACATCAATTTAAATTCTCTCTTTATTTTGGATTCTTTTTGTTCTCTTGTATGTTTTTAGAAAACTGCATGGATGTCGAGATAAATGCCAAAAAGAATTGACTTGTGATGAAATTTTATTTCTTGAAAACACTTCATTTGACATTTATTAGTTAATGACAAAAAAATTACATATGAATTGACATTTGATAAACATATTACACTGCAATAACTCAATATTTGGGGCTATCAAGCATTTTTGAATACCTACATGGTGATGCACTTTTGGGGTCGTACCCAATTTAGTCCAATGAATAGAGGAGGATTACCTTACAAACGATCCGGTAGTTCTGAATTTTTGATATGGTGTCTAGGATGCTTAGTAAGTAGTAGTTGTAGTAGGTATTTGAAATGAAAAATGCACAATTTTTCTCGCTCTGTGCCCACCGATGAACCGAAAAAAATTCGGCACTTTCTTCAGATTTTTGGCATTTATCTCGACATTCATGCAGTTTTAGAAAAACATACAAGAGAGCAGAAAGTATCCAAATTATTGACAAATATTGAGCTATTGAACTGAAATGGGTGTGCCAAATTTCATTCAATTATTTTGAAAATTATAGAAGGAAAAACAGTAAAATATAAGACTTTGGCACCCCGTATATCTGAAACGAAGCTCCTAAGTATATATGTTTATATAAGATTTTCATCATAAAAACATGTCTTTCACAAGATGGTAAAGTCCTGCTACAAAAAACTGACTCACCCTGTATATGTATATATATATATATATATATATATATATATATATATATATATATATATATATATATATATATATATATATATATATACAGGGAGGCCCACCCCATTCGCCTCGGTGTTTCTATGAGAAATGAAAAGAGTGGGGAAAAAAATTTAGCACAGTCATATGTAGGTCCATGAGGAGCATATTCCAAAATTATTTTGAAATATACAGGGTGACGCAAAAAAAGGTACCTACATATCAAAGTTATATTTTTTCTTATGGAACACCCTATATTTTTTATATTTTTAGATACTATAGACCAAATAAAGGTAAGTTACTGTTATATTCCCTATACCTAAAACTGACCGTTTCTGAGCAATTTTGATAAATTGAAAAATACAGACCATAATTAAACAATTGTTTAGAAAACAGGTACCGAGCTGCTCGTTACTGAATTCACTGCTTAGCTGAAAGGTTAAAGTTAACTTCGACATAAAATTTTTATTTCAATATCCCATTTAAAGATAAAGAAATTAGTCATAAGTAGAATATAAAAACGTCTTTTTCATGAAAATCATAAGAGATAGGTATAGAGAACCCTTGTATAGTTTTAAAGGGAATCTAATTCTGCGTCAAAATATGTCATCGTATACAGGATGTTCCGTTCAACTTTAAGAAGTTATTCCATAAAAAATGTGCCTAAACTTTGATGCAAATTTTTTCACCACTCTGTACAATAATGAAATAGAACTTTCATGTGGAAGTTAACTATAACCTTTCAGCTAAGCAGTGAATTCAGTTACGAGCAGCTCGTTACATGTTACAGAGTGCAAACAATTGTTTAATTATGGTCTGTATTTTTTAATTTATCAAAATAACTCAGAAACGGTCAGTTTCAGGTATAGTAAATATAACAGGAACTTACCTTTATTTGGTCTTTAGTATCTAAAGATATGAAAATATATTGGGTGTTCCATAAGAACAAATATAACATTGATATGTACCTTTTTTTGCGCCAGCCTGTATATTTCAGAATAATTTTGGAATATGCTCCTCATGGACCTACATATGACTGTGCTGAAGATTTTTTTCTCCACTCTTTTCATTTCTCATAGAAACACCGAGGCGAATGGGGTGGGCCACCATATATATATATATATATATATATATATATATATATATATATATATATATATATATATATATATATATATATATATATTATATATATATATATATATATATATATATATATATATATATATATATATATATATATATATATATATATGATGAGTAAATATGATGAGTATGATGAGTAAATATACTCGGTAAGTAGAATACTTGTTCCGAGACGGTGTAGCAATTAAAAATATAAAATATAAAATTATAAAATTATAAAAACACAAAAAACATCAAAATATCAAAAACATCAAAAACGTAAACGATCCACACATATACACCGCAATTACTGAATTATTCACAGTAACATACAATAAATTTTTTGAAATTAAAGCATGAAGTTTGGATCAGCCTCATCTGGAGATTGGTTGCATGGGAGATGCGATATGGAAATAAAATAAATTTACCTATCAGGATACCTTATCAGATGTAACTTCATTCGATTTATATTCTCGTTTCTATCAAACTATGAACGTATGCCCTAGGGCAGGTCAGCACAAATTTTTTTAAACTTTTTTTAAATGTTTTACTTGACATGCTTTTAAGTTCATCGGGGATGCTGTTGTAGAGTTTGGGTGCCAAGAACTCATTTGATCTCTGTCCTATAGATTTTGTCATGAAGGGGATCAAGTGTAATTTTCTTCCACGTGTGTCATATTCATGATTGCTTTCTTTAAATTTCCTACTCATGTAATAATTGACAATACATTTATAACTGAATTCTTGCCTGATGTCAAACACTCCTGACTCAATGTAAGTTAGTTCTGTCGAGTAGTCCCATTTTCTATGTAACATAAGTTTCAGGAATCTTCGTTGTAGAATTTCCAATGGTATTATGTGCTTTCTGAGTGCTGCACCCCAAGCCAAGATGCCGTATTTCAAATGACTATCTACAAGTGCAAAATACACAATTTTCAATTCTTTCTGCGGGCAATGCGTGACAAAGATGTCTAAATTTATACAGAATAAATTGTAATTTTGTTATTACATATTGTATATGGACATCGGACCTCAAATGGTGATCTCTGAATACACCCAAGTACTTTACACGTTTTGATGGTGGCATATGAGAAATCGATCCTTTTCACATATTTCTATATAGTTAAATCAGGTGTCTTGGATTCGTAGCATGTGAACGGTATTATACCTGGGTTTTCTCCAAATTTGATTGTTAACAGCTTCTGATCAAACCAATGTTTGATACGAGAAATATCGGTTATGTTACTGTCATTTTTTAACTCCCCCAGGTAGATGCCTTGTAAACGATAGCCGTATCGTCCGCGAAGCCTATGATCTCTCCAGAGCTTTCAATCTTGAACAAATTATTGATATATATCGAAAACAAGATCGGTCCCAGAACGGTCCCTTGTGGCACCCCTAACTCCACGGAAAGCCTATCACTGTACTCATTCCGGACTCTTACACATTGGGTTCTGTTCGAAATATAGCTTTCGAAGAGTGTGAGGGGTTTACCTCTTATTCCAATATCTTCTAGAGATTCCACAAGTAGCGGGTGACTAACGGTGTCAAATGCCTTAGCTAGATCTATAAACATGCATAGGCAAGGCATACTTTTATCTAGGGCAGAAAATACACTATTTGTTAGGGAAACTATCGCATCTTGCGTGGAAACACTCGCCCTGAAACCGAATTGCTTATCAGATAATATTTTATACTTATTGAGGTATGATACTAATCTATTCTTTAGGACCTTCTCGAATATTTTCGTAAAGTTTGTTATCAGTGATATTGGCCTGTAGTTACTGGCCAAGGCATTTTCACCTTTCTTGTGTATTGGAATAACAATTGTGTCCTTGAAGGCCGAAGGCCAGCATCCTAAGGACATACATTTATTTATAATGTATGTCAATGGTTCAATAAGATATTCTGAAATAGATTTCAAGGTTTCTGATTTCAATCCATCATAACCAGGGGATTTATTGGTTTTCAATTCACGTATAATTTCTCCAATCTCATGATGGTCCGTGTCAAGCATAACAAATGAGTTCAAGTTCCGTGGTGTTTGAAAGAAAATATTTTTGTCGATTTTTATGTTTTTGGCTAAGCTCTTTTCCATGTTTATGAAAGTTTCATTAAACTCATCTGCAATGCCCTTCGTGTCGGTTATGCTTTCTCCGGCTTCATTTATTAAAGTGGTTATTTCCCTGTTTACTCTTTGGTTTTTTGTGATGTCTTGAATGACTGTCCACATTTTTTTCGAATTATTTCGGTTGTTCTCAATGATATTTCCGTAATAAACCTGTTTTACCTTCCTTATTAATAATGTTAGTTTATTTCTACAATTATTATAACTTTGCCTCAATTCTAGATTATTCTGTTGTTTTTGCAGTTTTTTGAACAGTTCATTTTTTTTATTCACAGATGTAAGGAGGGCATTTGTCATCCAAGGTGCTTTTTTGTGGTATTTTCTTTTAATTTTAACAATTTCAGTACACTCACTGACAATATTTATAGTCATGTCCACGAATTTCTTCGATGCTGATTGAATGCTTATTTCGGTGTAAGCGGGTGCTCAACAGATGTCATGAACATTATTTTTTAATTTATCATAATTGATATTTGTTCTATATATGTCATTATTGATAGTATTTTTTTATCCTCTGAGATAATATGTAAAATTGTAGTGAAATGATCCGTAATGCATGTCTGTATTACCAACGGAAGTAATTTACTAACATCGTTATTTTTCGGTTTAATGAATACATGATCGATACATGAGATGCTATTTCCCTGTACTCTTGTAGGGGTATTAATCATAGAAATATATCCAAATTCGCTTAATATACTCCAAATAATCATTTGGCTGAATCATCCACTTCCAGAATATCAATATTCATTGTCCCCTATTGAAAAGGTTGTGATTGCTTATTTGAAATCAAGTGACTCGAAAGTATACCTGTAAATGGCGGTTAAATTTCACTTATGTCTGTAGATGGCGATCTATATACAGCACTTATTATAATATTTTCACTTTGATGTTCAGTGTTTATTTCAATTTCCAAGAATTTTATCCTATTCATGATTTTTATTTCATACTTGTAACTTTAAGCGTGATTTTATATAGACCACTACCCCATCGTTTTGGTTCAAACTCGCCATAATTGTAAATCAAATCATAATCAGGAATTTTGAATAAGTTTGGATCGGGAAGTTTCCAGGTTTCCGTTAATACCAAACAGTCTATGCCTACTTTCAAGACCCTCGATGAGGATTTTGAATTCATCTAGATTCCTGTTTAGACTCCGTATATTCATATGCAATATTTTGAAGTTTCGCACATTGTCATTTACTTTCAGTATCGTTCTTGCTTCAGCGTAGTTATCTAAGGAGTATGTTTCTACCGTACTCACTCGAAAGTCTCTGATATACTGATCCATACCCAAATCCAAGACTAAGCAACAACCAAACACACACAAACAACATAAAAGCAATCATAAAACGGATAATTTTGACGTGGCTTCAGGGAGAGAAAAAAGTGTTTTATATTTTGTGGCGGGTGACTGACTCACTTCTTGCTTTGTTGACGAGTTTCAATCCTTGATTTTTCTTCTTTATCCCTTTTCGCCCTTTGATAGACAGCAAATTCTTTCTGATCCTTCTTTATGGTACCAGTTGCCGTAGAAATAGGCGAATTAGTAAACACTACGACACTATTCATCATTGATAATAAAACAAATCCCTTATTGAAACTAGCGATAAGAGACTCGGGCCAACGACTTCACTATACATCCTTAAGCGGTAGATTTTAGAAACATCAAAATGGTCACCATAAAGAATAGTTATAATTAACAATTGTTTCGGCCATATTGGGGCCTCTCCCGTATTGTCCATGCACCGAATGTAGTACCATCCACTTGTACCTGACAATTATGAAGACGAGATGCAGTTTGACTTGGTTTTTGCTTTGTGCTCCCCCTAAGATCACCCATATTGAGGTAGATGCTTGACATTACATACGGGAGTTGAGTTTATGTTATTAGAATATTGTTTGGTAGGTTCAACTATTCTACTCATTTGTCGCCATTTTAATGTAGAGGTCACATGTTTTGACGTAGGTTTTAAGGTTTTGCCCATCGCCGCAGCCTTTCCAAATTGACTTAAGAGTTTTGGAATTTTTATTTAAAATAAAAACGAAAATCAGGGAAATATACGGCATTAGTGGAGGAGCTCTGCTGCTCAATGGTTTTTTGTGTTTTGTAGTAGTTTTAGACAATTACATTTCAAATTTTTTCTGATTGTTCTTATGAATTATGAATCTGTCAAAAATTGAAGTGTCATTCAAAATTTGAAAACTGTGTTTTGTATTAGCTTTCCTTCAGTATGAAAAAAAAAATCATACACTAAATGTTCATTTGCTGCTATACTGGCCAATCATTTATTTATTTTCGTTACCTATGTAATTATCCATACTTCAGAAAATGTGTCACTGGTGAAAATACTGAATATAGGTAATTTGTTTAAATTTCCCCAACCGCCACTATTTTTAAGTAGATATTTTTTGTTTTTATATATATATTTTTCCCGGTACATATACAGCGGCTTCAATTAAACCAAATAAGCTGAAATTTGGTTTCTGAGGTTGTTTTCAAAGCCAAACAAATTTGTCAAATTTTGGGAAAATTTTTCCAACCGCCGCCATTTCAGGAAGATATTTCTTGTTTTTTCATAGATTTTGAAAATTTGCTCAACTAGATTAAGTTCATGTTGAAATACGATTCCTTTGTGGTTTTCAACTCTTTTCCTCAACCTCAATGCATATCGCGGATACTATTTCGTTCGAATAACATCTCAACTTCAATCAGTACGCGATGCACTTCGCGAATTTTGAATTTTTTTTTAATGAAATACATTATTCACTAATTTTTATTATGGTTAATAATTATTATAGCGTGGTTCTTCAGTACGCGATGCACTTAGAATTTTCAAAGAAAAATACCGAGCGAAGCTCGGTCGTCCAAGTACTATTATCTTGAACACAAAATAAGTATTCTCCGATTAATCACAAAATAGTACTGTACAGTATGCCAGTGAGTATATTTATTATATATATATATATATATATATATATAAATATATATATATATATATATATCATATATATATATATATATATATATATAATTATATATATATATATATATATATATATATATATATTATATATATATATATATATAAATATATATTATATATATATATATATATTATATATATATAATATATATATATATATGTTAACGATATCCCTATACACCCCCTTTAAGCTCCCCCATCAGTGGTGACGGCAGGACGGACGAGGGGAACAAGCAGTCATGCGCCATACCAATGCAGCAGTAGGAAACTACTGCGCAGGAGAGAACAGTCAAGAAGAGGAAGTCATCGAGTATGCTTGAACGTATGAACAAGTTGTTAACGTATGGAGCAATAAACGGAATTGGTCTAAATAGTTATTCTTATTTGTAACAATCAACCCCAGTATTTAACATATATATATATATAAATATATATATATATATATATATATATATATATATATATATATATATATATATATATATATATATATATATATATATATATATATATATATATTTATATATATATATAGATTCAATTAAGTAAGGAACTGCCGGAAATATTAATTATAGCTGGGTATTCGGCAAGTCATCTGGGTTCGTTATTGTTTTTCGTGAGGTTATGGTTGGCTCCTCGCTTAAAAATGATTAAATAAATAGAATCTTATATCACTTCAAAGACAATGAGCTATTGTGGAGTTGTTTCATGTTATGGGCCTAACAACCCAACTGTTTTTAAGTACTTGATTAAATTTTAGCATTTGTTTTTAAATTTCAGTCAGATTTTTATACCATTTAGTTTATATTTCAAGCCCCTTTATTTCTGTATTTAAGCTTCATTTATGTTATTTTAACTTGTTTCGGTTTCAAATGAGTTATTGTTGTATATTCCTTGTAAATTGCAGCTCATGGCACTGGAGTTCAAAGAAACTGTTGTATACATGTAATTTTGTTGTTTTTTATCTATGAGACGAACTGTTTCAGTGTTGCATTCTTTGTATTTTTTTATTGTAGATGTCCTGAGGAAGACTCAATAAAGAATCGAAACGTCGACTGAGACAAATTTGGTTGTTTAGATCATAACTGCCGAATACCCAGCTATAATTAATATTTATATATATATATATATACTATATATATATATATATATATATATATATATTATATATATATTGATATAATATATATGTATTATATATATATATAATATTGATAACTTAATATATATATATATATATATAATATATAATTATATATATATATATATATATATATATATATATACTATATATATATATATATATATATATATATATATATATATATATCTGACTGATGGAACTCGAAGAAACACTTTCAAAACTCTGAATTCGTCCCTTTAAAATTGTCTCCAGTCCTCAGGATGATATTTGGAAGGAAGACATCGACGTAATATTTTAACCCCTCCTTGTGCTTGATCGTGAGTATGAACGATTGTGACAGAGAACACCTAAAAGAGATTTTCTCATTACGATTAATTAATTTTATATTGCCTCTTCGGTCTCTTGATTACTTGTAAACTGTGAATTCCAGAATCAAAAGGAATTCATTGTTTCCATTGAATAAGCGGAACGAGAATTTCAGGAACATCTCGAAAATTTCATTTACATATCCACTGAAATGTCTTTGAGAACGAGTAATTTGGGAAATTGGTGGAATGAATAGACAAAAGAAATGTTTTCTTATAAGTGTTTTATTATACATAATTTTTATAATCTGAAACATAAATAACTAGAATTTTTACTCATTACGATATGATCGATATGGATTAAGTTGAGAATTTGAAACTGCAAAATTTCCATAAACTGATGAAGTAAACACAATTATTTTCTTACCGATAAAAGAAAATAGATAAAATGGAATTTAAAGGAAAAACAAAAAGTAAAAAAATGCGGGAGCAGCAGAGCTCCGTCACTAAGATCGCATTTTTCGCGAAAGACATCACATCGAGATTCGATTCGAATGGATTGAATTGTATTTTGAAAAAACACGCTTCAATAATGATCCCAAATAAAAATTCAATTATAATTTATTTTATTGAAAACAAATAATTCACGAAGGGCATCGCGTACTGAAATATCATTATTTAATAGCAAACGGTAATAATAATTAGAAAATAATTTCTTTTATAGAAGAAAAAGAAACGAAGTGCCTCGGGTGCTGATTGCAAAGCAGGTCGAGATGCGATTCGAAAGTAACAGTCTCCGCGAAATGCAGCGCGGTTCAGGAAAAGAGTTGAAACCCACAGACATATTTCAACATTAATTCAATTGACGTACCAAATTTCAACTCATTAACTCAGTTTAAAAAAGTGGAATTGATCAAATTTTGAAAAACCATGGAAAAACAAGAACTATTTACGAAATTATCCAAATGTCGATAGTTTTAGTTTTGTTTAGACCAAGAATACTATTTTTTTGTAGTTAATATGTACCTACCTTCATATCACAATGCCTAAAAAACATTCGAAGAATACACAACTTTACATTCGTATCTAAATATGTTTTCCGAAAAAACACGAATTTTCAACATTTCAACAACAAAAATACTGGTCGCTCAGGTACTATACATATATAAATATATATATATATATATATATATAAATATATATATATATATATATATATATATAATATATATATATATAAAATATATATATATAATATATATATATATATATATATATATATATATATATATATATATATATATATATATATATATATATATATATATATATATACATACATACATCCGTTTCAATAATAATATTAATCTATCTTTAGAGTCGCCTAGGCCCTAGGGCATATAGATATTTCTAATTTTTTCATAAAATTACATCCTTGGAGCACTGAATGATTTCCGTCATAGATTTTGAATGAATTCTTTATGTATTACTATAATCCGTGAGAATAGTAATTTGCATAACCAGTCCCAACAATATAGGTTTTTTGGATGATTAGACAAGCTTTCAGGACTCGCCTCTACCATTCCAAAAAACAGTTTCCGTTTGTGTTTCGTAAACTATTTTTTTGGCAACCGTATGAAACATCAAATTAATATAGCACGTTTCTCAATAATATTTATTCGTAGGACATTATTAGGAACTTTCTATTCCATTTTTATTTCAATGTTGGAACAACTGTTAATATTACAAAGATTGAATGTAATTGAAATACTCCATATATATATATATATATATATATATATATATATATATATATATATATATAAATATATATATTAT
>JARQZK010004621.1:0-33947 GCA_030704885.1 Cynegetis impunctata
AGTTATTTTTTTCTGTTTCAAATTCCAGAGCCTCCACAAAGCATACATTTCCTGTTTTCTTGGTCTCAAAGTTTTCAGATGCTGAATCAGGTCGGCTTGTCTTTTAAAACCCATTCACAAAAAGATTTTGGACACTCAATTGCTCCCAAAGGATATCATCTGGAGCCATTGGGAATAGGTAACCGAGTCAACTTTTCTACTTCGGCCTGGAAAAAATTCTTTTGGTAGTGATCTTGCCCAAATTTAAATGCCTACCTTTCTAATTGAGCCTGGTACAACATCTCTTTATGATCATACTCCATATTCTCACTCTTAGGTTTTAACTAGAGTTATGTAATCTTCCTACTTCTTTAGTGATAATATGTAATAGTTCTGCAAGCTTTACCTCTGAGGCGACAAAAACCAGTTCTACTGCTTTCATTTATCTACCCAACCACTTTTAGCTCCTGGCTGCCCTGCCTTCAAACTGACCGGGGTTTGAATATTTTGGGCCGGAAGAATCTCCATCAAAGTAGGGGTGGCTTTTGAAACTTTCATCTGGGGACTTGGGATTACACATTACTTTGATTCTCATGTTTCCTGGTTGATGAGGTTCGCTTTTCTAAATCTTTCATACCTGGATTCACGTTCTTCTGAAATTTATGTGCATTGCTCCTCCAGGTCTGTCCTTCACATGTACTATTTCACCTCTCAATTTCTCCATTATCCTTTTCCCTTTCCTACTTTGTCGAGGTCTTCCAGATTTTTCTGTAATCTTTCTAATTCTTGCTCTCCGACGTTTCGGTTCTTCTAGTTTCTGCTCTCGACTTTTTCTGTCATAGTTTTTTCTTGCTCCTTTCGACGTTGCTGCCTCATCTAGTTTTCTTGCTCTCGACGTTTTTGTTTCTTAATTTCTCCCGTTCTCGACATTTCTGTCTCCCAAATTTCTCCCGTTCTTCGAGACATTTCTGCTCTTCCCAAATTTTCTCCTGTTCTCGAACATTTCTGCTTTCTTTCCCAAAATTTCTCCTGTTCTCGACGTTTCTGCTCTTTCCCAATTCTTTCCGTTCTTGGGACGTTTTGCTCTTCCCTTATTCTTCCTGTTGACGTGTTCGCGAGTTTTTGGGCATAGTTTTTCCATCAAATCCGATCCATTTTTCTGGTTATGCATCCACTTTCTGACACCCAGTTTGTTACGAATTCGGGTTCGCTAGGATGATTTCCCCAATAACTAAATTTAATTAATAAAACAAATCGGTTTATATTACAAAATCAGCAATTTTTTAAAAATACCACCACTTTTTTCAATAACTGTCACTACTTCCAAAAAATACAAGCTTCGTCTTCTTTAATAACACAGTAGTTTCCACTGTAAAACTAATGGCTAGGGACTGCCCCGTCTCTTCTATGGGTGCTTATAATGTTCTGTCATGATCCTTCGAGAAGCTTCCCCAGAATTTTCAGTTCTTCGAATTAAGTGAGGCGGTATTCAAACGTTCTATCGGAATAATTCCAGAGCACACAGAGAGTCCGGCTTTAGACATTTTCGTAACATAATATATATATATATAATATATATATATATATATAATATATATATATATATATATATATATATATATATAAATATATATAAATATATTATATTATATATTATATATAATTTATATATATATTTTGCTATGGTTTTTTATTTATTTGCAAATATTAGAATTTAAAATATATGGTACAATATAAATATATTGATCATAGAAAGGGAAAACTTCAATGAATTTAAAATAGGGGAATGTTTAGTAAAGAAATAAACTCTATAAATGTGAATTTTAAAGGAATTTAACAAGGAATCAAAAATGATGAAAAATGTAAATGTATGACTTATAAATGACATCAAGAATAGTTTTAAAATCAATAATATATGAGAAAAATCTTTAAAGAATGTCAGAAACTTTAAAATGTCATGTAATCGTTGAAGTAAAATATCAAGTAAATCAATAGAAATTCATGAAATATTAGTAAATTATAGGAGAATTCAAGTAATAAAATCTTTGTTAAATATAAAGATTGGAAGAAATTAATCAAAAGGATAACATGCTTAATTTATGTAGAATACCATATGATTATGGAAATTTTATGTAATCTAGAATCAACAAAATTTGTTATATCAAATAATAAGTTAATTTCAAATCAGTGAAGGTAGTTAATCATATATAAAGATATTAAAAGAGATATTAACTTGTTTGTATATATAAAATTATTGAAGAATTAATTAATAAAGTAGAGATTTCAAGGTAGAATCAGAAATTAATATATAACGAAATGTCAAATTTTTTCAAGTATAAAGTAATAACTGAATTAATGAGACAGAATATTGAAGAATTTTAATCTAACAAAATGATCAGAATATTTTCTAGATGAGATAAACTAAATAATATAGGTTAAAATATGTTTTTATTAAAATTTTTATATAAAAACTAAATTAAAGTGTCATTTAATTATTCAAAATAATCAAGTTAAAGTACTATAGTTGAAGAATTTTAAAATTATCATAAAGAAGCTGTTTATTATTGAAATAATCAATTTCCAAAATTATTGTATATTCATTAAATAGAATGGAATATAAAAATGTACAGTACCTTTTAGTTTAATTTTAAAAATGATTAATAATCATAAAAAAAGGATATTTGAAAACATTCTAGAAAGTGTACAATCAGGTGATATGATTTTCAAAAAAAAAAAGACATATTATAAAGGATGTGGAATTGCATTTCCGGAGTTTCAGTTGATCTTTAGCAGCCGAGCGATTAAAAACATTGTCTTCCTGTACATCGGACATATTCATTTTGTGATTGTATCGCCATATTTGTCTTCGGTGAGTTATGAATTGAGCTGAAATTGTAATTGTGAATTATAGATAAAAGTACAAGTATAATATATTTAAAATTACCTGAAGTTGAGTTCCGATTATTTGTAAGATAAATAGCATCGAAATTAGAAAGAGAGTCCATTTTTCGGATTAAGGCAGTATTCGTCGGTAAAGAAGAAAATTATTGGATCAACCAACAACATCGAGCATAGATCATCTCATTGTGAACAGCTGATCATCCATAGAGTGTGAAAGTGACAATTAGAAAAAGTGAGTAAATAAATATTTGGCCAATTTTTGACAATTGAAAATATTTGCAAATATAAATATATAAACATTAAGGGGGAATCATTAAAATCTTTAAAAAAAAGGTAGCCATTAAAAAATTTTGTTATTAGGAATTAATTGTTTTTTGCTTTATTAAATTAATATAATATTTTGAAATTGAATTGTTAATAAAAATTGGTTAAATTAGAAAAAATTTTTGAATTATTGAAGTTTTCAATTAATTAGAGTTCATTTAAAGAAAGAGAACCTTCCCTGAGAATATAGAGTCAATACAGAATAAAATTAAATTAATAATAAATTAAATCATACAAATTAAAAATTTGAATTCATAAAATATTGGTACCATAAATTGGGCTAATATAAATAGAGTACAGGAATTCATATCAATTGGCGCCCAACGTGGGGCCCAGAAAAGGGGGAAATTATATTTGCAAAGTAAAAATATTTTTAATTGTATTAAAATAGAACATAAATTAAATAGGGATGACTAGTAACATGGTATTAAGAAATAAAAAAGGTGAAGAGAGGGTGAATGAGGATGAGTTAGAAATGAATATTAGTGTAGAGCAAATTACTGAAAATTTAGTTGAATGTGTAGATATGAATGAGGAGAAGAAAGTTGAAAAAGAAAATCAAGTATTTATAAGAATTGATTCAGAAGGGAAACAGAGAAAGATAGATAAATCAGGAGATGAAAATGTAGAATTAAAAGAATTATTTAAAGAGATGCAAATGAATATGATGCAAAATATGAATAGTATAATAAACTATAATATGAATAGTATAAATCAGAAGATAAATGATGTGAAAATAAGTATGAATCAAAGATTTGAAAGCATGAATGAAAAATTAAATATGGTTAGACAAGATATGACAGAATATGTGAATGAGAAGATAAATATACATACTAAAGAGCTAGACGATAAATTAATAATACAAGATAGAAAATTAGAACAGAATGAAAGTAAATTAAGAGTAGAAATAGAAAAACAGAATGAAATAATGATATGTATGGGAGAAAAATCCATGGAATCTGTAGATAAGTGTCAAGATAGAATAATTAAGATAGAAGAAGAAAAATTACTGAATATAAATAATAATATAGAAATGTTAAAAGAGAAATATGAAAAAGAATTAGAAGAAGTCAAAAATCATTTAGGAAATCAAAATATAATACCTCAAAATTTTATGAATATAAATATAGATAATTTGAAAATTGATGTAATATAAGAAAATTGCATCCAAAAAAAGTTTTTTTAATAAATTAAAAAATAAATTAAAATACAATAATAAATAGGAAGAACAAAGGGAAATTATTAAAATATATTTAAGTGGATATGCACAAACTTGGTTTTACAGTTTGGAAGAAGAATTTAGAGAGTATAGGGATTTTGAAAATAATTTTATTAGACATTTCTGGGGAGAAACTCAACAAAACAAATACAGACGAGACTTATATATGAAAAAATTCAATTATAATTTTAATTTAAATTTAACAGAGTATGCAATCAGACTATATAACATAGGAAAGAATTTAGATCCAATTATACCAGAAGCAGATATTATAAAATGCATTAGTAGACAATATAATAATGAAATTAAGCAATATACAATGTACAACAAAATAAACACACTAAATAAATTTTGAAAGTACTTAACTGAAATAGAACATGAATTAAAAGAACCGGATAGAAAGAGTAAATAGAACAAGGATTGCCACTTTTTAGTAAAAGTAGGATAGAAGGTGTATATAGAATAGTTGTAAGTAAATTATAAATTAAAGTTAATAAAAATAAATTAATAAAATAAAAACAGTAAGTTCATTAGAGATTTCAATATAAAAGAACTGGATAGAAAGAAGAAATAAAATTAGGAGTGCCACTTTTTATTAAATGAGTAGGAAAGTTTGGATAGATAGTTAAAATTGTAAATAGTTTATTATAGATTAAAGTTTATTGAATGAATGAAAAAGAATGACATGATAGAGAAATAAATAGTTATAAATATTGAATTAATAATTATGAATCAGTAAATAGTCCAAATTTAAAAATAAAATCTTGTGAGTACATATGAAGCAAAGTAACATCAATAATAGTAAATTTAATAGGTAATAGTATATCAATGCAAACAGAAATAATGAAATATTATAATACCGTAGAAATATATAAGGAATAGCATATATAAAGCAAAGTGAAAATGTATAGAGATTATAGACAGATTAAAGGAACGAAAGTAAGGATGGGGAAGAAATATGTAAAGTATAATGATATATATATAAATATAATAGGTATAAATAAGTCTACCGAATGTGGAGACAAAGTAAATATGAATTTAAAATGTGATGGATCTACCAGAAATATGGGGACACACATATATAAAAATGTATTATGTTAACCGAAATTGGTGACAAATATAAAATGATAGGGGTATAAAATGGCTTAGATAACGATAATAAGAAATCGCTAAGACCAAAAATGATTAATATTAATATATATGAATTTGCATAGCAGACATAATCCTATTCCTTACTAGAAGTGCAAAGAAATATAGAAATGATAATAAATAAAATACAGAATGAAATAAAACAGCTTTATATATATATCTATTCCTATACACATAAATCATGAATCAAAATTTATATAAGTATTAAAGAATTTGGTAACTCACAAAAATGTATATTAAATAATTATTATATATTTTATTAATATTACAAACAAATATTTTTTCATAAAGGACCTTCAAAAGGAAAGAATAAACAGTAAATCCATATGAAATAGAAAATGAAAAACCAGAGAATAGTTATTTATTAAAAGAAATAAATACTGAGAAAATAAAAGGTGTGTATAATATAGAGAGTATATATGAATATAAAATGAATGAATGAATGATAAAGAATAATTGAAAAGAGAAAATGAATATTTGAGAATTTAAAATATGAATATCATGTTGTAGTTATGTTATATTTAGTTATGTTATTGTTAAAAGTTATAAATAATAGATTATAAGAAAATTCAACATTGAATTATTATAAATATTGAATTTAAATAAGTTCAGTGTAAATTTTGGGGATTTGCTATGGTTTTATTTATTTGCAATATTAGAATTAAAATATATGGTATAATATTAAATCATATTGATCATAGAAAGGAAAACTTCAATGAATTAAAATAGATGTTAGTAAATAATAACTCTATTAATGTGAATTTAAAGAATTAACAAGGAATCAGAATGATGAAAAATGTAAATGTTTGACTTATAAATGATCAAGAATAATTTTAAAAGCAATAATGTATGGAAAACTCTTATAGAATGTCAGAAACTTAAAATGTCATTAATCGTTGGAAGTAAATAACAAGTAAATCAATAGAAATTCATGAAATATTAGAAATATAGGAGAATTCAAGTAATAAAATCTTTGTAAATATTAATTGGAAGAAATTAATCAAGGACAACATGCTTAATTTAAGTAGAATACATATGATTATGGAAATTTTATGTATCGTAGAATCAACAAAATTTTTATATCAAATAATAAGTTGATTTCAAATCAGTGAAGGTAGTTAATCATATATAAAGATATTAAAAGAGATTAGTTAACTGTTTTACATATAAAATTATTGTAGAATTAATTAATAAAGTAGAATTTCAAAGTAGAATCAGAAATTATATATAACGAAATGTCAAATTTTTCAAGTAGAAATAATAACTGAATTAATGGACAAAATTTTGAAAATTTTAATACAAAATGATCAGAATATTTTCTACATGAGATTAACTAAATAATATAGGTCCAAAAATATGTTTTTATTAAAATTTTTTAGAAAAACTAATTAAATGTCATTTAATTATTCAAAATAATCAAGTTAAAGTACTAAGTTTGAAAAATTTTAAATTATCATAAAGAAGCTGTTATTATTGAAATAATCAATTTCCAAAATTATTGTATATTTAATTAAATAGAATGGTATTTAAAAATGTACAGTACCTTTTAGTTTAATTTTTAAAAATGATTAATAATCATAAAAAGGATATTGAAAACATTCTAGAAAGTGTACATCAGGTGATATGATTTTCAAAAATAAAAAGACATTATAAAGGAATGTGAATTGCATTTCCGGAGTTCAGTTGATCTTTAGCAGCCGAGCGATAAACATTGTCTTCCTGTACATCGAATATTCATTTGTTATTGTATCGCCATATTGTCTCCGTGAGTTATGAATTGAGCTGAAATTGTAATTGTGAATTAATAGATAAAAGTACAAGTATAATATTTAAATTACCTGAAGTGAGTTCCGATTATTGGTGTAAGATAAATAGCATCGAAATTAGAAAGAGAGTCCATTTTTGGATTAAGGCAGTATTCGTCGGTAAAGAAGAAAATTATTGGATCAACAACAACATCGAGCATAGATCATCTCATTGTGAACAGCTGATCATCATAGAGTGTGAAAGTGACAATTAGAAAAGTGAGTAAATAAATATTTGGCCAATTTTGACAATTGAAATATTTGCAAATATAAATATAAACATTAAGGGGGAATCATTAAATCTTAAAAAAAAAGGTACCATTAAAAAATTTTGTTATTAGGAATAATTGTTCTTGTTTTAAAATTAATATAATATGTTGAAATTGAATTGTTAATAAAATTGTTAAATTAGAAAATTTTTGAATTATTGAAGTTTTCAATTAATTAGAGTTCATTTAAAGAAAGAGAACCTTCCCTGAGAATATAGAGTCAATACAGAATAAAATTAAATTAATAATAAATTAAATCATACAAATTAAAAATTTGAATTCATAAAATATTGGTACCATAAATTGGGCTAATATAAATAGAGTATAGGAATTCATATCAATATATATATATATATATATATATATATATATAGTGGCTCCGTAGTTCAGTGGTCAGTGCGTTGGGCTACTGAAAAGAAGGTCGCTGGATCGAATCCCGGCCGGGACAACGAATTTATGCGGAGCCACCTCTTCGAAGGCATTGGCATACCACCGAGCAGTATTCTGCCTAGTAAAGCCTCTCTGTAAAGACGTTCGGAACCGTCGTAAAACTGTAGGTCCCTTCTATTCGTGTATCGCTGTATCACGCACAGCACGAGTAGTTGTAGAGAGGTCGCCACGCCCTAAACCGCGTACGGCACCACAAGAAAAAGATATCTATATATATATATATATATATATATATATATATATATATATATATATATATATATATATATATATATATATATATATATATATATATATATGTTGTTGTAAGCCAATGCCCAAGCCCTAGACAGCTCTCAAGATCGACCGTTACAAGGCACAACAAAAAACTGTCTTGTGCGCACCTCTTAAAGAAGACTTTCTTGAAAATTGTGAATTGACCATTCTCTCTTGGAGATATATTGTATGAAAACGCTAATCCGCTAAAACACTAAAATCTTTTTATTGATATTAAGTTTAGTGCCGCTATTCTTCGTGTGCCTTATTGTGTGTTGTTGCTCAAAACAGCGAAAATACTACGAGTTCGTCACTGGAAGACTTACCAACCACCAACGAGAGCTCTCAGGTGTCTTGAAGAAGAACGACGGTGAGTTTTCTTTTCAAAAGTTTTAAATTTATTTCAATATACAGTCCATTTTTCTCTCAACTTGAGAGTTACCGCAACATTTTTTGGTCCCTCGGTAAAGCCGGATTTTGAAGCATTGTTTGATAATTCGGTAAAGCCGGAGTTTGAATTGTTTTGCTATTAGGAAGTTTATTTTATTTCCTTTGGAAGTTTTGCAGATTTGTGCAGAAGAATTATTGTGAAGCGAAATTATAATTTTCATTTATTACGTTTCAGTTATTCATTTCAGCAACATATTGCTTATCAGCGAATTTTTTGTACGTTGTGATAATTATTTAGAACATACGTGCATTTCTATAGTACGGTAGGTGCGTTTAAAGGGCATACTGTAACAGAAGATCTTTACAATTGTGTTGTGTTATATTCCATTCAAATTAAATTCAAATTCTGAAAGCGGTTGTGTCGAGATTAAAACGAGCTCGCGCGTATCGCAATACGGCGATCAGTGAAATTCAATCGTTGTTTAATTTCGCAAAAAGAACTGAAACAGATGGAGGCAATTTCACTTTATTCAAAACAAGGTTTTCCGATATTGAAAGAATACGAAATGAATTTGATAGTGAGCATAGAACTGTTGTTGATTTGTTACTTCAAGAGGAAGATGTTGACTTAAGTGAGGAAAATACAATTCGCGAAAGATTTTTAACTGATTACTATGAAATCAAATCTATTTACGAAGTTTTAAACGCCGATAACGCGAAGCCTGTAGATATTTTGAATTCCAAACCGAATGTCAAAACGAATATTAGGTTACCAAAGTTAGAATTGAAGCGATTTGCCGGCGATGTTACACAGTTTTCAACTTTTATCGGATTGTTTAATTCTCTTGTGCATTATAATGAATCCTTAAGCAATGATGAAAAATTCAATTATCTAGTTTCTACTCTTGAAGGGCCACCTCTGAAATTAATGCAACATTACGAATTATGTGGTGGTAATTATCAATCTGCGTATGATTCTTCATTTCAACGTTACAGTAATAAGCGTTGGCTTGCCAAATGTCATTGGCGGCGTATTGAAGTTGCCGGAAAAATTAAATCGAAATTGCCTAATTCTCTTAGAAATTTATTAGATATCTTCCAAGAGAATATATGCGCCTTGAGAAACTTGAATTTCCCAACTGCTGAATGGGACTTTATATTGCTCATGATGCTATATGATCGTTTAGATAACGAAATAGTTTCCCGATTTGAACATGCATATGGTTCTTTAGAGGTTCCAAAATACAGCATTTTTAGAACGTGAATGTATAGCTTGTGAGATGATATTAGACATCGAGTCATTTCCTAATAATACCACTCCAGTTGATAAAAATTCTTCGATGAAAAATAAATTGAAGAATTTTTTCGTTAAGAACGCAGCAAGTTCATCGAATAATTCCTATTCTAAATGCGCTGTTTGCCAACATAACCATTCTATCTTTAAATGTCCGTCATTTCTGAATGTGAAACCTTTTGAACGATATAATCTCGCAAAGAAACTTCATTTATGCTTCAATTGCTTATCTACCTTACATGATCTTCGTTCATGTAAATCTAAATCTACCTGTCGTCATTGTTCCTTGAAACATCATACTCTCTTGCATTTCAAACCAAAAGAGAATGTGAAGTCCGAAAATGATGTTGTGTCATCTGCTGCTACAAGTGGTGTATCGAACTCGGAAACGAAATCAATCGTTAATTTTTCGGGAACTGGTGTCCTTAATTCTAATCGAACATCTTACGTTGTGTTGGCCACTGCTTTGGTGGAAATTTTAGATTCGAAAGGCACTTTTCACCAATTACGATGTTTAATTGATTCTGGCAGCATGACCTCTTTTATTACTAAGAGTGCAGCTTCTCGATTAGGTTTGAGATCGGAAAAAATGTTCCTCGAGGTGACGGGTTTGAACTCATCAAAATCTTGTATTAGTCAAGGTTTAGTGGCTATAACAATAAGACCGGTAGGTCAAGAATCACCTCTAATGTATACTAACGCATCCATAATCAACAAAATTACCGAAAAATTACCCACGACACCAGTACCAGCTCTAATAAATAATGAGTTAAAAAATTCAACGTTAGCAGATCCATCGTTTCATACACCTGGACATATTGATATTTTGTTAGGAGCTGATATGTTCGCTCAAATACTTCTGGACGGTCACATTACCGGCGCTAATGGTGTGAACGCTTTCAATACTATCTTTGGTTTTATACTTATAGGAAGTGGGTCAGATTTTCCAAGAAATGTTACGTCGTCGTTTTTTTGTGATATACATTCTCCAGTTAATGACCACTTGTTACCTCAAGTTGTGAAATGTTTTTGGGAAATTGAATCCGTCCTATCAGTGAATGTTAATTCTCAAGCTGATGATACCTGTGAAAAACTATTCGTCGACATATTAAAACGTGATTCTGATGGTAAATTTATTGTTGCTTTACCGTTCGCAATTGATGTACCCAGCTTTAGCGGTATGGAAGAACTCGCCTCTAAAAGATTTTTTGCTTTAGAGCGCAGACTTATGAGAAATCGTATTCTTCATGCAGAGTACTCTGCCTTTATACGCGAATATTTAGACTGTGAACATATGGAAATTGTACCAGAGGATTCTGTGAGCAAAAATCCCTACTATCTCATACATCATTGTATATTAAAGCCGTCTAGTATTCACACTAAATTGCGGGTGGTCTTCAACGCAAGCGCGAAGGCTCCATCCGGTTATTCTCTCAACGATAGTCTTTTCACGGGGTCAAAATTGCAAACTGACATAGTGTCAATTCTTCTGAAGTTCCGCCTCCATTCTTACGTATTATGTTCTGACATAAAGCAAATGTACAGGATGATTTGGATCGATCCAGATCAGCGAGATTATCAAAGAATTTTTTGGAGATTTTCTCTTGACGAGCCTTTGAAAAAGTATCGATTGAAAACGGTTACTTACGAAATATCATCTGCTCCCTTTTAGGCGTTGCGTTGTCTCAAACAGTTGGCGCAAGATGAAACCAATAATTTTCCGTTAGCTGCGAAGGTATTAGAAGAAAATACGTATATTGACGACGTTGTCACTGGGGCCCCGACGCTTGAAGAAGCCAAGATTTTACAAAACCAATTAATTAATTTATTCCGACAGGGGGGTTTCCATTTGAGAAAGTGGTCAAGTAACGATCCTGCTTTGTTGGAAGCTCTCCCAGCTTCTATGCGCACCGTAGACCCTCTCGACTTCAGCTCTGATGCCGATGTCACGTCTTTCAAAATTTTGGGTTTATTGTGGAATCCACCAGAAGATACATTTTCATTTTCTGTGGTCCCTCAGAATGACGAAACTTGTACCAAACGACAAATTTTGTCGCAGTTATCTCGTATTTATGATCCTCTAGGATTTTTATCGCCAGTCACTTTTCTGGTTAAATATCTCATACAAAGATTTTGGATGATCGGTCTCACATGGGATGATGAACCGCCGGACGAAATCTTGCGCATCTGGAAGCGCTTTCGATCCCAAATTCAATACCTTTCTAAATTTAAAATCAACAGGCTTCTTTTCTGTTCTTCAAATTTTCTTGGCTTAGAGCTCCACGGATTTTGTGATAGCTCGGAAAAGGGTTATTGCGCTGTTTTGTATCTCAAAATAATTCATATCGATGGAAGTTTATCTACTAGTTTTGTTATTTCTAAAAGTAAGTTAGCCCCGCTAAAGAAAATATGTATACCGCGGTTAGATCTTTGTGGAGCGGTATTGTTGGCCAAATTGATGAATTTTGTCCTCAAACTATTCTCTGATAAATTTTCTCTTACGAATGTTTATTCTTGGACTGATTCGCAAGTAGTTTTAGCATGGCTGCGCTCACCTTCTTATCGGTGGAAAAACTTTGTGGCTAATAGAGTGGCATATATTCAAGAGAAGATTCCATCTGTGCATTGGAATTACGTCAAGTCGGACCACAACCCAGCGGATATCGGTAGCCGAGGTCTCTTTCCTTCAGAAATTATCAATAATGAACGTTGGTTGAAGGGTCCAAAATTTTTATATGATCCTGAAAATCAGTTTCATTTCTTGCCTGATGAATCTTCTGACGTGGCCTCCGATGATGTCACTCATGAAGAACGAAAGGTTTCTTTATTTACGACTCCGCAAGCTGACCATTTTTGTGAATATCTTTTAAAAACCTATTCTAATTTTTCAACGTTATTGCGTATTTGTGCTTTTGTTTTGCGATTTGGACATAATATAAGTCCTCAGAAAGACAAGCGGAATGGATTCCTGAGCACTCAAGAGCTTCACTCTGCTTTGATAATATTATCCAAGTATACGCAACTTGTAGCTTTCCAAGATGAAATGTCAGCAGAGAAATTGTCAAAACCTTTAAGAAAACTGAATGTTTTCAAGGATACTGATAATGTTCTTCGAGTGGGTGGCCGTCTGAAATATGCCGATTTAAGTTATCGTACCAAACACCCTATTCTGTTACCACGAAATAGTCTATTGACAAGCCACCTGATTAGATATTATCATATCAAATATTTTCATGTTGGTCCAAGTCAGCTGCATTTTTTACTAGCTCAACAGTTTTGGATCTTATCACCAAGACGCGCGATAAACTCGGTATTGTCGAAGTGTATTACGTGTTTCAAAATGAAGCCAATTGCCTTTCAACCACCTATGGGAAATTTACCTAAGTCCAGGTTTTCGACGGTAAAGCCATTTTTACATTGCGGATGTGATTACGCTGGCCCATTTACGATTGCACCAATGAGAAAATACCGAGGGCAAAAGACGTCGAAAGCCTATATTTGCGTTTTTGTCTGTCACTCAACTAAGGCCGTTCATTTGGAATTAGCTAATGATCTCTCTTCTGAATCTTTTTTAGCCGCTCTTCAGAGGTTTATTGCCCGAAGAGGTCGCTGTACGGATTTATACTGCGATAATGGTACGAATTTTGTAGGAGCTAATCGTGAATTGATAAATTTGATGAAGATTGCTGCTGAGAAGGAAGTTATCGAATTTCATTTCAATCCACCTTCAGGAAGTCATTTCGGTGGTTTATATGAAGCTGCGGTGAAATCCGTAAAATCGCATTTATTTAGAGTAATCGGAGAACAAATTTTAACGTATGAGGAATTCTATACTTTACTCACGTTAATTGAATCTATTCTGAATTCCCGTCCTTTATGCGCAACAAGTTCAGATCCTGATGATTTGGATTGTCTCACTCCAGGTCATTTTCTAACTCTGGAACCTTTAGCTGCGCTACCTGTACCCGATATGACCGACCGACCCTTCAATCGATTATCACGTTGGCAGCTTCTGCAAAACCTCCATCAGCATTTTTGATCTCGATGGAGGAACGAATACCTTCATACGTTGCAACAACGTGGTAAATGGTTCGATGTTTCCGCTCCTGCTGCCCTTGATAAATTGGTTTTGATTAAGGCGGAGAATGTTCCGCCCAATCAGTGGCGTCGCGGACGTATCATAAATCTCTTTCCTGGGAGTGACGGTATTGCCCGAGTTGCTCAAGTTAAAACGAGTGACGGAGTTTTAACGCGACCTCTAGTTAAGCTCTGTCCGCTGCCTGTCAGCGAGGAATAATATTAGTTGCTCAATTTATATAGTAGTATATATATTTTCCTTATATATATATATATATATATATATATATATATATATATATATATATATATTTCAATAAAAATAAAAAAATAACAAACAATCCTCTCAAATCCCTAAACAAGATCAGTACCCCCATGACAACAACAGAGCTTAAGCATTAACAAACAAATCAAATATTCAATTTGAAAATTACTATCGATTATCCACTTTCTAACTTCCTTTTTATTTTTGTAATATGGTTTTATTCTAATATTTTGTGGTATACTGTTAAATATCTTGGGCCCAACACAGTAATATGTTTTCGGCATGTGGTATATATGGAATTTTGCAAGACAATATTATTTTTTGCTGCACTTCTTGTGTTAACCCCATGGGTAATATATACATATATATATATATATATATATATATATATATATATATATATATATATATATATATATATATATATATATATATATATATATACTCAGGTGCAAAAAAACGCAACAAGTAAATATTTGGTAATATTTGAGAAGTCATAGTTTTTTTATTTATAGTTCAATTTTGAAAATTTTTTCAGAAAACTGTAGATGAAATATTTAGTTTCAACTTGCACATTCAGTCTATTGTTGAAAGCTGCCTCATTAGTAATTCTACAGGGTTAATGAGAAGTTTGTTGTTGAACCCTAATTTCAAAACACCCTGTGGAATAATCTCGTGGTTAGATTCTTTCAAAATACCAGTTATTCTTAAGAATCATTTCTTCTCAACATTTTTTTTTATTTCATGCCTTTGAGTGCACTAGTTCCTTTTTAATAGGAGAGAAAAGATCTCCAAACAGCAGTTTACCCAATTTTAAGAACTGCTAATTATTGACGAGATGGCTTTGCTTATTGTGCCATAATCTCAGTTTGACAGCTCAGTTTATGAATCCAGCAATGAGAAAGCAACAATATATTGTTCATTTATAATAATAAGCAATTATTGCAGAATTGTTCTATGCAAGTTTATTCAATGCAAATTAAAAATCAAAGTATATGATAAACGAGCTTCGTTCAGTAATTCAGGAGGAATTGCAAAATATTCCTCAAAATGCTATTCGTCACCTTATTGAAAGATATGAACCGACGTATGCAGGCAGTAATAAGAGCTAGAGGTGGTAATACAGAACATTAATCTAAATTTGTTGCAAAAAGTACGTTTCTTCAGGTTATTTAAGATGCAGATGAATTGGTTTGTTTTGAAATTTGATTTTTAATTTGAATTGAATAAATTTGCATAAATAAATTTTTGCTTATTATTATAAATGAACAATATATTGTTGTTTTCTCATTGCTGGATTCATAAACTGAGCTGTCAAACTGAGATTATGGCACAATAAGCAAAGCCATCTCGTCAAAAATTAACCGTTCCTAAAATTGGGTAAACTGTTGTTTGGAGATCTTTTCTCTCCTATTAAAAATGAACTAGTGCACTCAAAGGCATGAAATGAAAAACAAAATGTTGAAAAGAAATGATTCTTAAGAATAACTGGTATTTTGAAAGAATCTGACCACGAGATTATTCCACAGGGTGTTTTGAAATTAGGGTTCAACAACAAACTTCTCATTAACCCTGTAGAATAACTAATGAGGCAGCTTTCAACAAAATACTGAATATGCAAGTTGAAACTAAATATTTCATCTACAGTCTTCTGAAAAAATTTTCAAAATTGAACTATAAATAAAAAAAATATTACCAAATATTTACTTGTTGCGTTTTTTTTTGCACCTGAGTGTATATATTAGGTATATATATATTAGGTATATATATATATATATATATATATATATATATATATATATATATATATATATATACGACCACTTGATTGTGTAGATTTATCCCTAGAGTTTGGAATGTTAGAATTATATAGTTGGTTACAAATAGATTGAAATAATGGACAAATATTTCGTCCTTCATAAGAGGTGGTGAGAGATTGTGTGAACTAATTACTCATACCTGTTCATTGGAAAACAAATCTTGTGTTGAAATCATAGTCCAACGTTACTAATCAACGTAACCAGTTCAAATACTTTCAGTCAAAAAAGAAATCACCCAAATACTTGGTAGGTTCAAAATTATAAGATCCTTGTATGATTCATTTTATGAATGAAGGTACTTGAACCAGTTGAGTCTAGCAGAGGGTGTCATGATTTATTTCACTCCCAAAGAAATTTTCTGATACATGGATATATTTTTAAAGTAAGTTTAGGTCAAGTTGAATTTTGTTGTTTTAGCACACACGAGTTGAATCATTATCAGGGCTTGTAAAGATTTGTACGAATTTATCTGTCATTGAATATGCACCGAATATAATTTTGGATGGAAAAGTGTCTTCCTTGTTTTTTAGTTTCCTTCGATCTTGTAGTGTTATGCACAATTTTACTCAAAAATTTCGTATATCTATGAGCAATCACCCTAAATATGATGTAGTTTTTCATCTTCAATAAATCTGTGACAGAATCTTATTCAGTCCATTATTATTATATAGTGAAAACTAGTACTTAGATATCATTGTTACAGACTTTTGAAATTTTCTACGTTAATAATTTTCATGTTTGCGGATGTAGCTAATTCCTGCAAAACATTCTTGCATATAAAATATTTGAATGATTACTACAGAGTTGATAATTATACTGCGCCATCGGAGGTAACCCGATGTTGCATTGTTTTCTTATCTATCAGGTTTCTAAACTGAGAACTTCCTCTGCGGGATTTCTTTGATAATACAAAAAGTGTTACAATCGCTTCTTCTATGAACTATTAGTCCAAATTAGTTACGTGTGATACATCTTCAGAAGATGACGTTACAAAGTACCCTTATATTTCTTGTGACAACGCTAGGGTTGTTTAGTAAATGTAAGTATATTTTATTTTCAAATTCTTTTGTATATAGTCTGTTCTCTGACTTCAGAGTTCATAATTATATTGCGCCAAAGTGTGGTAACCAAGACATCATCATTTACTTATCAATCAGGTATATAAACTAACAAATTCCTCTGTGGGATTACTTTGATGAAACGAAAATTGTCACAATTGCTTGTTCCATGAACTATCTGTCCAAACTAGTTACGTGTGTGAGTCATCTTCAAAGGATGACGTTACAACGTACCCTTATATTTATTGTGATAGGGTTGTTTAATATATGTGTGTTTATTTTAATAAGAAATTCTTAGCTATATAGTTTATCGTCTGGGTTTGCAAGAAATGATCAAACAAAACAAATAGTCTCTTTTGTATAAAATATAAATTTTTTTCATTGCCGTTCATGTTCCGTCTGAATGTGTCTATTTATTTTATAATCAGAAAATTATATGAAAACATCTCTCAGCTCTATAGTGATATCGAAATAGTGATTTCCGGTATATTTCAATCATATTTAATAGTGAAATAACTTTATCCACTCTGCATGAAAGTAATACCACTATCATTTATATATTGAATGAATGTTCGAAATGAATATGGAATAATTTTTAAGGTTAAGAATAGTATATTCTGTAACAAGGTTAGAATGAAAATTCGATGCGAGTGGAAAAGTTCCGAGCGCGAGCCGAAGGCGAGCGTGAGGAACCACGAGCATCACGAATTTTCATTCTAACCGAGTAGCAGACTATACTTTCTCCACGATCAAAAATTTTGAATATATCACTGAATAAATTCATGCTACTTAGTATATTTTCGAATGAAAACGTGACAGCAATAATTTTGACACTTACTCAAATTTGCCACTACAATGTCAATCACCTGCGTCAAGGCTGATGTTATTATTGCTAGCCAGTGTGAGAATATTATTCTATCACAAGGGAGAGAAAGCAAATACATTTAAATTGCAGAATTGGGGGCAGAGGTGTTGCACAATATTTTTTCAATCTCAAGAGAGAGAATTCCAGAATTCTGTAATCAAATTTGATATCAGAATTGGCGAATTCTGTGATGATCGTGGAGAAAATAGTTTCATACTAGTGGGAGGCTCCCCCGCCTATTAAATAGATCCGTGAAAACTATAGATCGATGAAAATATAGGTTCCCGAACCACGATGAGCGCAAAGCCTGTCCCTGCCTCTGTCGAACGGTACGCGACGCGTCAAGTGCTGAGCCCGTCCCTGCCTCTGTCAAACGGGCGCGCCATCTGCTCACTGCAATCTGTAGTTCGTGCGGAATCGGTAGGATACTACTATACTTGTTGGGCCTCACCGTGCCGAAACTTCTTGATAGAATTCGACCCGTCCAACTGTCGGCTCGAAAGGCGGTCACGTGAATTCGAGACCATGTGAAGCGAAAATAGTTCTTAAGTGTCGGGAATGCAACCGTTTTCGCGAATTTAGGAGAAACGTCAAACTTTAAACGTTCGATATCGAAAATCGGCGTCTGGGATCGAGGCGAGACGTAGCCTAAGCACTACGGAAAGGACGTGGGCGATCGACGGGGCCCTTCGGGCCCCGCGATTCGGGGCCGATCTCCTTATCTCGGCTTCATAAGTTTGCCAGAATGCGGCCTTCGGCCGCCTGCATTTTAGGAAGTCGAATTTGGCGAAGCAATTATTTATTTAGTATTATTTCATATTATATTAAGATGTATAATGAAGATATTATCAGTAGTGATACTATAAGTATTTCAAAATAATCAGGTTATGCATCGATAAGTTGTTGCATAATCACAAAGAGTGTCAGTTTGACAGTCTAAATAATCCGACCGCGAAGCGGGAGGATTATTCTGTCTAACTGACACGATTTGTAATTATGCAGTAAGTTTGAGATGTAAAATCGTATTCATTTTGAAGTACACATTGTATTTGATACGATTATTTATTGAGTAAATTCAGTAAAATCTCCGATACGAATCATTTTTAAACATTTATTGTTAAACGTCAAAATTTGACGGTCCTGGTAGTTTTTGACTGGTACAGCTACTTTATGTATAATCAGGTATTATCAGTTGTTATATCACAAGAGCATCGAAAATAATCGATAATACTTTCGAGCCATGAGATGTATTTTGCGAAACACCACGAGAGCGCAGCTCGACTTTTCAATGTGGTAATTTCCAAGTTCTCTATAACATACTTTGCTACGCCGTTCTGAAGAGGAACTAAGAGTCTGAAACGAGTGTAAGGGGCTACTTCGACATATTGGGGTTAGGACGATAATTTTGCATCGATTAATATCTCAGAAACTGAATTTAGACAAAATATAAAATTTTGGGAACTTGCTAGGTGTCTTGAGACTTATTGAACTAAAATATTATTATCTATTGGGCATTTCCGGTTATACCGGAAATAGACCCTGAGTCGCTCATTTTAAATATGACACCCTACATATTATTACATTTTTGAATACTGCTCAAGAATCTAGGCAGATTTTATGCATCATGTTCTATGCTCGAGTCTTGGAGTTTTCGACATACTTAAGTTTTTATGTCAAAAATGAAAATTGCAAGCCTTAATCTAATTATGAATTGTTCCTATAAGGAAGCCCCCATTACTTACTTTGGGTTGGATTCCTTGTTGAAAAGGAATTATTTCAATAGATTTTGTATAATATTTGGATTACTAATCGTACAGGGTGTTCAAGTGGTAATATCTAAAATGAGACAAAAATCAATTTATTCAAAGGAAACCTCCGATTTATCTTATTTCGTAATTTAAAGCATAAAAAATTAAGAAAACTTTGGATGAGGTTATCTATATCAAAATCTTTTAGTTATCGAAATATTGCCAATTTAATATTTTTATATGGCGATTTTGCATTGAAAACAATTAACAATTATTATAGTCCAGTCACCAGCGGTAATAGAAAGTCAAACTGTGGAATTTTGAGAATTAACACCGAATTTGATAAATTTGGATTTGAGCTCTACTTACCTTCTTCTTCAAAATCTATACTCTGCCGAAATATGCTTTTTATTTTTTAGGGGTGAAAACCCCCCTTATCGTGAAAAACTGAAAAATCGTAGATTTTAGCACGTATTCAATTGAAATGAAGTTTGAAAAAATTGTTTGTAGATTTATTGATATACTCAAACAAGTTTGCGATCAATCAGACAGATGCAACCCCTTCAAATCAGCCCCTGATAGTAGTAATTTCTAAAACTAGTTTTGAATATATTTATAACTTGAAATAATTGAAAATTAGGTCATATTGAAATACTATACTCTATTTAAAGGAAATTATCATTTGCCGAGACGCTTTAACCCTTATTAGTCTTCTTCTGAGAATATGAATTATTGAAAAATAATCTTAACGATTTTTTCACAATGAGAAATGATTCAAAAGTGCATTAAAATTGAATCGAGAATATTTCATCAGTGATATAACGTTTGTCGTTTTTTAACACAACCTTTATGAAAGCCACCCCTTGTGACTAAAATTGTAAATATTTCGGTTTTTTGCAGTAATAATGAGAGAACATGATGAAAATTTGTTTGCACTGAATATAGTTTTTCGTTTCCTCGTCACTTCCACATCCTCATCTTCCTCTTGGTCTAAAACTGGTGTCCGGTTTAGGCAAGTGTCTTCACTGCTCGTTCTGCAAATTTAATTGCAAAAGAGGCCTACTCGTCGGTAACCGCTCGCTGAACCGCATTCCTTTTTACAAACAGATCACAGATCATTATCCAGTCTATCTTGCCGTCACACAAACGAGAGAAAAGCAAAGAATATCAAATATCGCGATGGGATCAATCAGAAATATCGATTACTCTAGGTTGGAAAATTTTTTGAGGAATGAGAATTGAGGGGAAGTCTATAAATATAAGAGTGTTCAAGTTTGTTACAATACATTTCTAAATATTCTTCAAACTTATATAGAAATGTCAACTTACACTACAAATCATAAAAAGAAAGAATATAAAATTAAACCCTGGATTACAAAAGCATTAATAACATCTATCAGGCATAGGGACATGCTCAAAAAGAGACTATTACATAGAAATTCATTAAAACTAAATAGAGAGTACAAAACAATATAGAAATAACTGAATAACTTTATTGAAAAAAACGAAAAAACGATTACTACAAACATAAATTTGATGCTGTGAAGGGTGATAGTAAAAAACATGGCAAATAATTAATTGAAGCTGTAAACCAAAAACCTAATAAATATTCTTTAGCAAACTTAGATATAACAGACAGTGATAACGTTGTGATTACAGACAATAATGAGAAATCCAACATGTTTAATGCATATTTTAGTGAATTAGGCCGAAAAATACAAGAGAATATTAATAAAGATCAACTCAAACGACGACAAAAACTCTCGAATGACCCATCAGTAGTATCTACTATGGTTCTTGAACCCACAACAAAAAACGAAATCATCAGTATAATATCAACACTCAAAAATAACTGTTCACCGGGACCAGATAACATCTCAAGTAAATTCATAAAACATTTTTACGCCTATCTAGTAGATCCACTGGTTCAAATAATAAATCTCTCTTATGAAAGTGGTGAACTGCCTCATCAATGGAAAGAAAGTCTCATAACACCTATCTATAAATCCGGAGAACGGAAACTGGTTGAAAATTATCGGCCAATCTCTGTTATCAATAACTTTGCTAAAATTTTTGAACACACCATCAAGAAGCGATTGATAAATTTCTTGGAAATCAATGATGTTATAACAGATAGACAATATGGGTTTTTGAGTAATAAAAACACAGAAAAAGCTGTTCTTGATCTTGTGAAAAAAACGGTTAACGCCTTGGATGTTTCGGACAAATGCCTCGCAATCTTTCTCGACCTGGCCAAGGCATTTGATACCATATCCCATGAAATATTAATGGAGAAACTGTATAATTATGGTATAAGAGGACCTTCCCAGGATATCCTACGAAATTACTTGTATAAGAGATCTCAAAGAGTGAAATTGGGAGAACACTGTAGTAATTCTCTAGAAATAACAACTGGTGTACCACAGGGAACAGTATTGTGCCCAATTTTGTTCCTCATATACATAAACAGTATTGGATATTTGAAGAACTGTAGAGGTCACATCATCTCCTATGCTGATGATACTACCTTGATTTTTACTGCAAAAACATGGGATGAGGTTTTTAATGATGCTAATAAAGGAATGGGGCAGGTCAAAAATTGGCTAGACCAAAACTTGTTGAGCCTAAATGTTAAGAAAACCAAATATATATCATTTTCATTAACATCACATGATCAACCAGCTAGAAATAAAATTATTTATGTACGCGATAATAATTGCCAAAGTCGAGAAACATGCACTTGTCCTGAAGTAGAAAAATCAGATAACACAAAGTATTTAGGTGTTATAATAGACCAACACTTGAGATGGGAAAAGCATACTTCCCTATTGACTCGCAGACTCAGGCAACTTACCCGAAAAATGTATACTCTAAGAGATATCCTAAATAATGGAACACTTAGAGTGGTTTATTATTCTTTGGCAGAGTCTATACTACGATATTGTATCGGGGCATGGGGAGGTCTTTTCCGCAATAACTTAATACAGCTCCAGACAATGCAAAACAAACTGTTGAAAATAATATTCAAAAAACCAAAACTTCATTCAACTATACAGTTGTATAAGAAACTAGAGCTACTTGATGTTAGGGGCTTGTATGCCTGTCAGTGCCTGGAATGGATGTTTCATGGTACAAATCATTTAAATCGGCCTGTGGAAGTTATACAAAAAAAAAACACTAGGGCAGTACAAAATCTCTCCCTCAATACACCACTGTTCAGGAAAAGCCACACACAAAGATATATCTTCTATTTTGGACCTAAATTGTATAATCTCTTACCACCTGAAATAAGGAAAATAACAAAATTTAATGAATACAAAAAACAAATTAAATGCTTCGTTCGGGAAAATATGGAGCTAATCTACAGCACAATATATTAATTGATAATTTTTTAAAATATTCACCTGATCTCACAGGTACTTCACCTGTCATTGTCTGTACAATTAAAAGTGCTCCCTACGGATCGAGGACTTGCACAACACAAGCATACAGCATGCTTAGGTGCAGTACTGTGATCCAAATGGAGTACTAAAATATGATTGATGTATAATGTTATTATGATGTGATGTGTACACTTTATTTTTTCTGAATAAAATTGAAAAATTGAATTGAAAATTGAATTACAAAATATCATTTGCAAAAGCTCCTCACGTGCCGGTTCATTTTGGTTTTAGATTGAATGCAAAATTCCGTCAATTTTAATCCAACCCCAATCAAAATAATAAATATTTTTGTTACCCAGCCATATTATGTGCTCATTGAAATCACCAACTGTTGGGACAAGAGATGAAAATCTAAAAGCCTTCTTCTAGTGGTTCAATTAATAAATGAGTTATATCTCATTTGTTCGAGGTATTCAGATTAGTTTGTTACACGTTTCAATGTATTTAAGGTAAAGTGTCTTTAGTGAGTCCAAACAACATTACGGTATAGCATTTACCGGCTTTTAAAATATCTTCAAGCGTTGAAGAACTATTATAAAAGATCTTCGCCTTTTCTCTCACGTCGGAACGCTTTTCTAAGATGTCGGTATTTTTTTTTTACCTTTATTGAAGAAGGCAAAAATTGAATAACGTCCAGTGAAGCTGTGAAAAAACATATCAAATCTGCACTGTTTGGATATTCAGTTTCTAAACTTTCAGAAGAATATGCCAGTTAAGCGGAATTTTGCTCTGAAATTGAAAATTTGGTTTTTCGACGATTACTCCCCCATTTTTTGAGCTATAATATTTTCAAAGAGAAAATTCTGTAAGGAATTTCAAGGTTTTTGACACCACCTTGATTAAAAATTTTTTTAACCCTTCATTTTAAAAGGGTTGACCTCAAAGGGCTTGAATGAGCCACAAATAACACGCGAATGTAAACTTCGAGCCAACATATCCCGTTCAATTTTCATGATACAAAGATCAAAAAAATATCAAAATTTTTAGTGAGGAAACCCTACAATTAAAAGCAAAAACAGTTTTTCATATCTTGATTATTTTCTGGTTCATTTGAGAAAAATGCATTTTTTTCAGAATTACGAAAAAGCTAGTTTCAATTAAATCAACAATTTTTTATGAATTAAGCATTCTCAACTTGTCAAATCACATGGATCATATTAATAACACTCAAGTTAGAATAATTGAAAGTGGGTTACGATTCATTTCATTTAGGGTGGTTATGACGAGGGAGTAAGTGTTAAATTAAAAAAAGTGACTTCATTTTTGTTATAAGTCGGTCAATTTTTATAAGAAGACTTTTATATAAAAAATAATTTTGAAGGTTCTTGTACTTTGAAAAGGAACTCTTGACTTTCACCCAAAAACTTCACTATTTTCAAATTATTCAAGGTTTAAAGTTTTCAATTTTGGGTTTCCCGAAAAATAACCATTCTTCACCGAGTAATAACTCAGACGTTGTTAGGTTCACAATAGTCATTCAAAAACGAATATCTTTTCTCTATTTTTAGCTACATTTTTGTTTCAGATGATTTTCCGATAAAATGAAAATTTTTCGAGTTATTCGTAAACAACTGTCTGACAACATGCGTTTTCTCAATGAAAATTGCATAGTTTCAATCGTTCATTACTCAAAAATTATCAACTCTACAAAAAACTTTATGAAACAAAAGTTGCTTAGAATTGAACAGTTTATCAATTTCTGATGTTATCTTAATTAAAATCATTTTCATCCCCTAGAAGGGGTAGCTTTCACCCCTAAGGCAAAAGCACACTTCAGCACACTATAGATTTTGAAGAAGGTTATAAATACTACCAAAATCTCAATTCTCAAGGAAATCGACATTGGTTCTCAAAATACCACGGGAAACGGCTGGTGACTGGACTATTAGATCTCTGATAGCTACGATCGTATTTGACATTTCAAATCATCGTAATGGCAACCCGGTTCAATTATACAAACGAACATTATTGAAATATATTTATTATTTATCGACAATGTGGTGAAGTTATTTCAAGAACATGTGATACATTTGTGACACGATAACCTTAAAAACAGAAACCATCACCAAATACTATAAGACGAATCATAGAAAACTTGAAGAACTTTGGAACCACGAAGGAAAAGTATACAGAAAAACAGTTAGTAGTAATGCAAATATTGATATCGTCAACTGGAAATAGAATTGAATCGGTGATTGTTGAAAGGGCATTAAGTCCAAAAATGAAAGTTTTGAGTAAATTGAAAAAATATGTTTTAGGACTTAGTCCCACCTTGCTCTTGGGCGTTGTGTATGTCCTGAATATAGTAGTTCCAGTTATGAGATTGAGTGTTGGGTAATGTACATTGTTTACAAGCCCATTGGCCGTTCGGAACCGGCGTTAAACTGTAGGTCCCTCGAGTAAAAAAAAAAAGGTCCACGACTTAGTACCTTTCAACTCTCACTGCAATCCAGTACGTACGTATTATTAGTCCTTCCTAGGATGGGATTTAAATCCTTTCAACACCAAACGGTCGGAGATATAATTTAGTAAAGAAACCCATATCAAATACAATTTCAATGAAAAATGGACTTAATACCCTTTCAACAATCACCGCTTCAATTGTTAAGAAGTTATTTGAGTGAATGTTTAAAATGGCGTCTCCGAACTTCTTGACATTTTTCACATCTAAGCCGTAATTCTTCATAAGTGGCTCATCTTATTGACTGTTGGTATTTAAATCTTCTCATTGTTAACAATTAGCTTTTCTTTGTACACTTTTATCTTTACGGATTCAAATTTCTTGGAGTTTTCTATAATTCGTTTAACAGCGTTTGGTGATGGTTTCTGTTTATGAGGATATCGTGTCATAAATGTATCACATTTTCTTGAGATAACTTTATCACATTGTCCATAAAAAACGGATGAGTTCAAACAATCTTCGTTTGTATAATTTAACCGGGGTGCCATAACGATGATTTGAAATGTCAAATACGATCGTGGCAATCCTAGATCTAATTGTTTAACGATTAAATGCAGAATAGCTATATGAATATATTAAATTGGCAATATTTTTAAAACAGAAAACTTGAGGTATAGATAACCTTTTACAAAATAACCTTCACTTTTGTTGCTAAATACTACAGAATGAGAAGAATGGGGGGTTTCCATTTGAAACAAATTATTTTAGTCAGTTTTGTCAATCTCATATTAGATATTATTTTTTGAACACTCTGTATGATTAGTTATCCAGACAGATTTCATACAAAATCTATTGAAGTAGGTCCTTTTCAATAAGGAATCTTACCCTTAATAAGTAATAAGTGCTTACTTATGGAAACAATTGATAATTATACTAGGGCTTTCAATCGCCATTTTTGACATAAAAACTTAAATATTTCAAAAACGATTAGACTTAGGTATATATATATATATATATATATATATATATATATATATATATATATATATATATATATATATATATATATATATATATATATATATATATATATATATATATATATATATATATATATATATATATATATATATATATATACATATATATATATATATATATATATTTATATATATATATATATATATATATATATATATATATATATATATATATATATATATATATAAAATGTATCCTAGTTAAAATAAGCCACTTAGGGACTATTTTCGGTATAACCGGAAGTGCCAAATAGATGAAAATAGCTATATAGGCCCCAAGGCATCTATCAAGTTCCAAGAATTTAAAATTTTTCCTATTTTCAGTTTCTGAGATATCGATCGATGCAGTTCCAGGTAGTCCACCCTATATATATATATATATATATATATATATATATATATATATATATATATATATATATATATATATTTTTTTTTTTTTTTTCTGCATTCTGTATTTTTGGGAGTGCACCACAGCACTTAGGTCCCATTTTGCCCTTTGTGCATCCTCCCCGGGAACATCACTAGCCTACCCAAGTAGCATTTTGGCGACGATAACCACATAATACACCAAAATAAACGTTGTACTTGGTGCAGAGATTAGTCATTTATAGAACGACGCTCTCTAAACCACCGGACAACGTCGTTCTAATATTGAGCATGACTTTAGTTAAACTTCAAAGTTGTTACAATGTTCAACCAACTGACTACAATTAGTAAATATTTTGGGAATAGTAATAACGTTCTGAACACTTTTAAGTGGCTACTTTAGTTATGTTGAACGTTTTCCTGAAGGAGAGCCGACCTTGAAGAATTTAACTAACCAGTGGGCAATTCGTCAGTTAAATTAAAAACGTTGGCGCAGAGCATACTTTGCAACTAACCTTTTTTTAGGATATTTTCTATAGAGGACATGACGGCAAAATTTTGATATTAATTTTATACCTAACTTTTTGCTTTTTTATTTTTGTGACTGTGTCAACAAAGACATTACATACTGTTGGCTATATCTAGTTAAAGAAGAAGAACGTGAATGATCCTGAACTAACCTCAAAATTATATTTACTATTTACAATAACAAAAATTGCAAATGCATTTTATTTTCTTTCGAAAAAGTCATTTGAAAACGATTTATTTAAAAAATAAGATGAAACGAGCCTTTAAATACATTGCCTCCTATTACAGGCAAAAAAAAATTATGTTTAAGCTGAAATCGTTAGCAGGCAAACTGGATATATTCTTTTTGAGGGCACTTGCTATTTTATTAAAAGTAGACAGATATTTAGCGGGAACTATTTTTCCTTTTTCGTCATCTGTGCTGTAGTCTGATGAACTGTCTTCAACTGCACATATTTGGTCTGCAGAAGCGTGCATATAAAGAAGTATATTGCTGGCTTTTACCAAACATTCGTACTTTTTCCATTTATTTTTATCTGGTATACTACCAGCGTTGGATTGCTGTTGCCGGACTTGCCCTTTTGTAGGGGGCCAGTACACAATTCCATTTTCTTCCCATCGGTTCTACCTCTTGAGTACTTTTTATGTACACAACTTTGAAATGGCCAGCCATAATTTTGAAAATATTTGTCTTGTCGACGTAATTGTTTGAGAAAAAATGTTAGAATTATAAAATTACTAATGGCAAGTGACACTACTGAAAACTGAAAGCTGCTGATCAACACGGAAACACAGAACATCTGGTTAAGGTGTTCTGTGACGGAGACACGCGTTCCAAAATGTGGAACGAGGTCGGATCGTTAGTTGAACAGCGTTCAGTTTTTGGTCGGATAAGCAACTCCAGTCGCACTTCGGGTATAAAGTAATCTTTCTGGTAAACTAACGTTGAAAGTTAGTATATGTTTCAGTTAATTGATAACCAGAGTCGTGTTGACGCCTATTATACCACTACGCCATGTTGAAAGTGTAATTCTCTTTGGAAAAATGGTTGGCCATTAAAATTTGGAACGTAAACAAACATGAACAAACGATTATAAAGCCTCATTTCAGTTTTAGAGAAACAATTCATATATATCCTGTTTAAGTCACGTTCGAATTAATGTCAACTTTTGTTATTGTTTCCCTAAATTATTTTTTTCTTGTTTTTAATTTTTAATTTTTGAGAAATACGCAACGGATTGAAGGCGCGCGTGTTTTTTGGCATGAAACAATGGTATATTTGACAGTAAAATGAAATGCGTTGCTAATTTTCGTTTGGAAATCGTTATTTTTCGGCAATATAAATATAAGGTGTCTTGAGCGTAAGAATGAAACATAATAATATTATTATTAACATGCAGCAGTAGTTGTTAGAAAGTTTGCTCTAAGTGTTTATTTCGACAATAAGTAATTATTTGGTTAAAAAGTTTACTATTTTCCAACACCATGAAAAGTGAACTGTGGCGCGAGAGGGCGCAGGTGTGGTCGATTGAAAGTAAATTTAGCAACGTTCAGAAAACGGCAAACTGCTACTTACAGTTAAAACAGGAACGTTTTAAAAACCCAAAAATGATTGACCAAATTGGTGCAAAACAGAGTTGTGATAATGTTGTGATAAGGTCGGTAACACAACTCATGTTTGGTTGCGCAACTATTTTAAACACGTCGCGGCAACGATAAATTGCTACTTGGGTAGGCTCCCAACCATCCCAGTCGTTTGAAAAAGAGGGTGATCGCACCTAGGAGGATTTCCCTCAAGGTGGCTAAGATTGCCCACCTTTCACCCAGAATGGATTCTCGGAGTGACAAGACAGTGGGGCATTCACAGAGAACATGTACCGTCTCTTCTTCCTGTTCACAGCCTCTGCAGAGAGGTGTGTCGCTTAATCCTATATTAAATAAGGGCTTTCGAAGTTGGCAGTGTCCCGTTAAAATTCACACGACATTGCGTAGTTTTCCTCTGGGCATCGCCAGGTAGATCATTGCTGCATCTTTATTGGGATAATTTAAAAGTTCCTTGGCAAGTCTGCAAGTGGTTGTTTCATTCCATAGGATTTTGAATTTTTAATGGGTGTTCTCTTTCATTATTTATGACTTTGCTGTCAGCGGTAGTAGGCTGGAAGGGCCAGGACCGAATATGTTCAGGCCGGCTGCTTTCTTAGCCAATTCGTCAGCTCTTTTGTTGCCATTGCATCTCGAATGGCCTTCGACCCAGCACACCATAATTTGGTTTGTATGGGCTGCACCTCCAAGTGCTTGATGGCATTCGCATAGCGACTGTGAAGTTAATTTATTATTCTTCAGGGCCAGTAACGATTGTCTACTATCTGTGTAGATTATAATGGTTTTGTTCGCTATGTTCCTACGAGCAATCTCGTTCGCAGCTATGGTTATGCCCGTTAGCTCTGTCTGAACTATGTTGGCACATTTGTCCATGGTCCACTTAAGTTGAAATCGCAGGAGTCTCGAATATATTCCACAGCCTGCTCCTTTTTCTTGCTTCGATCTGTCCGTGAAAATATTAGTCGTTCCTTCATCGGAGGTCTCATTTCCACTGTTTCTGTGTTTCTGTGTATTGAGTAGGGTTCATTAAAAACAAATCGCGGAGGACTGCTGTCTGCATTAACCTGTAGCAGAGGCATCGATTTATATATATATATATATATATATATATATATATATATATATATATATATATATATATATATATATATATATATATATATATATATAGATATATATATATATATATATATATATATATATATATATATATATCTATATATATATATATATATATATATATATATATATATATATATATATATATATATATATAGATATATATATATATATATATATAATATATATATATATATATATATATATATCTTTATATATCTATATATATATATATATATATATATATATATATATATATATATATATATATATATATATATATATATATATATATATATATATATATATATATATATATATAGATTCTTTAATATATATATATATATATATATATATATATATATATATATATATATATATATAGATATATATCTATATATATATATATATATATATATATATATATATATATATATATATATAGATATATATATATATATATATAAATATATATAGATTACATATATAATATAGATATACTATATATATATATATTATATATATATATATATATATATTATATATATATATATATATATATATGTATATATATATAGATATATTATATATATATATATATATATATATATATATATATATAGATATATATATATATATATATATATATATATATAATAATATATTATATATATATATATATATATATATATATATATATGATCCGATTCGTCGTGGCGACGTTTCCAAGAAATCTCTGATTCATTTTTATCAAGCCGTTAATAAGTCACTAGTGAAGGTTAGGGACGTTCCGATACAAGTAATTACGAGTAAGTATTCGATACTTTTGTTTCGATACCAAGTAGTTTTAGTATCGAATCAATCTTGCGTTACTTACCCGGTATCGAAACGAAAGTACTTGGTATCGAATCAGTCGGGCTCAGATTGAACGGAACGAAACAAATGTTACTTTTTTACAAAATCTGAACGCACTTTCTTTTTGATCAAAAGCTGTTTCGCAGGGTTCTGTGCTGAAGTTATATTACAGTCTCTTTCTCTCACTCGCATGCAGGGTCCTGCTCGTAGGCGGTTTTCTCTGTCTACTGTCGGGGTCGCGAATTTGGTTCGAGATTATAAAATCTCTATCTTCAGAATCGAGTACTTCCAAAGTATACTTACTAACATCGATGCATTTTAGAATTTTCTTGTAATTACTTCGAAAAATTATAAAATCTCAAAATTCATAAAATCTAACTCAGATTTTGCCGCTGTCTCATTTTTTCTTTCAAAAAATTAAACTTACTTGACTTATTCTAACCTCACTATCCTAACCTCCGAGTGCAAAAAAGTATCGAATTCATGAGTTTTATATTGGAAAAAATCTCTTTTCTTAATATAAAATGTATCTATTATATGAATGAATTCGATACATTCTTGAACTCGGATATTAAGTTCGTGAGGTTAAAATAAGTCAGGTTAGTTTAATTTTTTGAAAAAAAAAATTTGAAAGCGGCAAAATCGAAGTGCATATTCAGCTTTTTCAGGCCAAAATTTGTAATTAGCAAATATTTTATGAATTTTGATGATTTTGTCATTTTTCGAAATAATTACCAAGAAAAATCTAAATGTATCGATATGAGTAAGTATCGATACTTTGGAGGTACTCATATGAGTAGTATCGAAAATTGATTTGAGTACTACTCATATGAGTAGGTATCGATACCTTGTATGTATCGGAACGTCCCTAGTGAAGGTAATGTATTTGTTGTGTTGACCGGAAATTGTATTGAGGCAATCGCTGAACTTCATAGGTGGTAGAGTGGTGGTTTTGTTTCCCCTTCTCGGCGCGTTTTGTTCATCGCCATGTTCTGGAATGTTTGATTTCCGTTTTTCTGAAACAATCTTCTACGCCTGCGCTAAATTCAGTCTGTCATCACGTTTGTTGAGATTGTTACGTGTCTATATCTCAATGGCTTCTCAGACTATAATTTTCTATGTTCGCTAGTTGTTTGGCTCCTTCGATGTCAATTTTGTCTTCTGTTTCTTGCATATGTTGAACAATGGCCTATGACGATTGTTTTTTATGGACACCATCCATATATTCTCTTATTCTACATGAAATGCGTCTGTTTGTTCGTCCAATATACACTTTGTCACAATTGTGGCACAGAATGCTGTAGAGAAGACGAATGTTAATTGTTTCCTTCACAGCTCAGTATACTCTCAAAAACCCTGCAAAGTTTCATTTCGATCCATCCTGCAGTTTTTTCTTTTGTTCGATTGAGTTTTTAAAGAAATTAAAGTCTCTTTGGCGAAAAACTCAACTAATTTCCTTGACATTATCAGAAATATAATAATAGAAAAAACTTTTATATTGGTCAGCTTGGATGTAACATCGCTATTCACAAACATCACATTAGACGAAGCTTTAGACACCTTAAGTATGTGTTGAAACTTCCAAACAGAACTTATACAGATGGCAGGTCGAAGGAGCACCGATGGGTTTACCATTATCCGCGGTTATAGTCAATCTTTACATGGCACAGTATGAGTCGAAAATGGATTGGAATTACCCATTAAAACCAAAGTTCTGGTTAAGATATGTAGATGATACTTTCGTTATTTGGCAACATGGTGAAAATGAACTCAACAACTTCTTAGAATATCTGAATAACAAAGAGGGAAAAAAAAAGATGGAAATTTACCATTTGTTGACGTTCTATTGTATAAGAAGCAGGATAGAACTCTTGGTTACACAGTGTATAGAAAACCAACGCGCACTAACAAATATTTGAAAGCGGATTCTCACCACCACCTTTCTTAATTGAGCGAAGTATTAAAGACATTGATTACTAGATCGGAAAGACTCACAGATAGTGAGAATCTAGACACAGAATAACGAATTTTGAAAAAACTTTCACACAAAATGATATCAGAGAAAAACGAATAAACAATGCATTTAGGACGGTAAAAAAAACTATATATGCAAAAGAACCCCTCTCGGAAAACAAGGTCATTTTAGCATAATGTAAAAGGAGTCACACAAAAAAAGGTCCAATCCTCGAAGAAAGGAATATAACACCGGTTCCAAACTATTGAAAACAATACGAAATATAAAACAGAGCTCAAAGGACAATATCGCTCTCGAGAACCAAGGAGCCTACAGCATTCCGTTCTATAATTGTGACAAAGTGTATAATGGACGAACAAACAGGCGCATTTCATGCAGAATAAGACATTCTAGCCTACTACAACTTGTTATTTCTGCGCATGCGCAACCTACTTGAAATATAGGTATGAGAATTTTTATGGGGTCCTAGAAGACTGAACTTTTTTATTAGGTCCTCAGGGATTCATCATAGGGAGACCCCCAGAAGTCTTCATGGGGACCCCGAGTGAAAGCTAAGGGAATTCTGACTCAAAATGATGGCCATAGGGGTGAAATAACCTATTCAAGATGCCGACCATCCAAGATAGTGACTTGCCAAGGTGGCGAGACGTCAAGTCGTTGGTCAAGCTGGCGATCTGGATCCCCTAGATGACGTCATGGGGGCCCTGTCATCCAAGATCCTGACCTAGGACCCCTGTCATCCTGACT
>JARQZK010004622.1:0-33575 GCA_030704885.1 Cynegetis impunctata
ACTCCTGGGAACTACATGAAGACTCCTGGGGGCCCACATGAAGACTCCGCGGGGCTCGGTGCCCCCATGAAGAATATTACAGTTCTATGCTCCGAGATATCAATATTTCAAGATGACATTTGACAGTTACGAATAACAGATCGGATGACGTATGACAGATCTGAGATATCTATGATTCAAGATTAACGGAATCCTCTGCGCAAGTTAGTTATATCACTCGCTTAATCCTAATTATAACAATAGGTTGACGGATGACCGGTCTGAGTACTAGCCTCTGGTGCAGAAATTCTGCGGTTCGAATCCCAGACATCGACACAGCTTTTTTCATTTATTAATATTTCAGCTAGGGCCCCCCGGGTAGGATCGATGAGAAGGAGTAGGTGTAAGAGAGAGTCAGGGCCCCTCAGTCCAGAGCCCCAAGCCAGGGCCCCCTGGTCAGGATCTAGGAGATCTTTGATGACAGAGGGCCCCCAGGCCCCATGACGTCATAGCATCCATCTTGAATATCGATTTGACGTAAACGGAAAGGTCCCGCCACCTAGATGGCCGCCATTGTGGATCAGTTCTCCCTTAGTGTTAACTACTTACGTGGGCGAGCAAATGGAGAATAATACCTAACCCAAGTAAAACACAAACAATAATTTTCCATCACCCAAATTACACTCAAGCACGTAAATTCAACAAAAACGACGTCCGACTAAGGTTATGGGGTGAATATCTCGAACTTCAGGAGGACATTATTTACTTGGGAGTCACATTCAATCAATACAACAATTGGAAATCCGATCTTCAAAACACACTCAAAAAAGTCCGAAACAGATCTAACATTCTATATGCTCTAAGAGGCAGAATTCGAGGATGTAATCCTCAAACTCTGTTAAACACGTATAAAACGTTCATAAGACCAGTAGTAGCATATAGATCGTCACTCTATTCGACTTTACCTCGCAGATACGTCCGACAGTTGGAGAGCTGCGAAAGAGCAATCTGCCGTAGTATTTTCCGTCTAGACAGACGTTATCCGTCACACTTAGTACACGAACTCGTAAAAATTCCCCCCATTTTCGAACACCTCCAAAATCTCCAAGCTCGATACGCCCAACGTACATTGCACGGTCCCAACATCGAAGCCCGGGCGACGCTCATGACGCCGTGGCATCGTCGACGAAGAGTTCTCTGCAGAAGGCCAAAGAAAAGGTTTCCTTTCCCCCCTTCCAGAATCCTCCAAGTGCTTCAGGACCCTCCTGATGAAGTCCTCGACCACCTAGAGGACATACCACTCATAATTCGCTGACCCGAAAAATGCGCGTAGTGCCGAAAGTGCGTGAAACGTCGATAGTGCGAGTATTGCCGAAAGTGCGAGTAGTGCCGAAAGTGCGAGTAGTGTCGACAGTGCGCGAAAAATCAATCCGTCTCCGAAAAACCGAGTGCGGTTCTATTAGTGCGCGAAACGTCAGCAAATTAATGTATCTATTGTCAAACCATTTTGTAAATTTATATTATTAATTAAGAATATCAGTACATTGCGTGGGTAAAGGTTTTCTGTGGTTTCCCTTACCCTCTAATGTCAGTTGAAATATATTGACCTTGGACCGAATAGCACGTAATTAGCAAAAAAGTCGGCCGCAGCCGCATTCCACCCAAAGATAGGAAAATTAGGTTTTTTTAATAATATTGTAAATGTTAGAGAATTAATTAAGTAAAGCCAGGGTTGAAGAAGGTGGCAAAACCTTATAACTTCCCACAATAAAATATTTAGCTAGATAACAAAAATGTACCCCATCCCCCCAGAAATCTTGAATAAACGTATTTTCATTCATTCATTCATTAATTCCCTTGCTCCCGCCATCACGCTTGAACAACTGGACCGATTTCACTAATTCTTTTTTTGTTGTGTTTTTTATTGTCAGAAGAAGGCTTTTATGAACTCTTGAAAAAATCAAGAAAATTGCGCGGGAAATTAAGAAATTTGAGAATACTAAACCACCAAATAAAATTATTTCTAATCTATGTCTTTTTTGTTTTGTCATGACTCAGAATAGAAAAATTCATATTACTCTCAATTGTTTACTCTTCTACGATCAACCTATATTTTTCCATCTTTTCATTTTTTTTTATTTTATCCGCTGATTCGCAATAGGGCTTCAAGATGGCAATCGAAAAATAACAATAGTTGGTTTGAGAATAGGTCGTAATATATTATTCATACTACCAATGATTAACATTTTTGCCGGGTCAGATAGATTGATAGATAGATAGTTAAATAGATAGATAGATAGATAGATAGATAGATAGATAGATAGAAAGATAGATAACTAGATAGATAGATATATAGATAAATAGATAGGTAGATATATATCGGCAGATAGATGAATAGATAGAGAGATAGATAGATAAAAATATTTTATATGGCAGAACGTTTGCCCGGTCAGATAAATTGATAGATAGATATGCTGATAGATAGACTGATAGATAGATAAATAAATAGAATGATAGATAGATAGAATGATAGATAGATAGTTAGATAGATAGAAAGATAGATAACGATCTAGATAGATATGTAGTTAGATAGGTAGATATACATCGGCAGATAGATGAATAGATAAAAATAATTTATATGGCAGAACAACGTTTGCCGGAACAGCTAGTATATATATATATATATATATATATATATATATATATATATATATATATATATATATATATATATATATATATATATATATATATATATATATATATAATATATATATATATATATATATATATATATATATATATATATATAATCTTTTGATAATTATTAGCAATAACAGGCTGGTTGAATCTTAAAAAACTCGATTTAATTAATAAATTGACGTTTCACTATGACATTCATAGTTATTCAAAAATTTGAACAAAATTGAAAATTCTTTGACATTTATTGACTTGATAAAATTGAATAGATAAGATTGATCTTATATATATATATATATATATATATATATATATATATATATATATATATATATATATATATATATATATATATATATATATATATATATATGTATATATATATATATATATTTATTCGAATTGTTGTTGCCTGTGATTTATTTTTAATCTTTTGATAATTATTAGCAATAACAGGCTGGTTGAATCTTAAAAAACTCGATTTAATTAATAAATTGACGTTTCACTATGACATTCATAGTTATTCAAAAATTTGAACAAAATTGAAAATTCTTTGACATTTATTGACTTGATAAAATTGAATAGATAAGATTGATCTGTCTTGTTAAAAATTCTTTCAGTCTAATATTAACGTTCAAAATTGTTTCATTAGAAGGCAAGGGAAACTACAGAAACCTTTACCTATGTAATGTTCGAAAATAATAATAATAGGGTACTATTTATTTAACAGAAAGAAATTAGTCACGGGAAAATATTAAAAAAGTAGAGCAGAATTATCGGTATAGAACGTTTATATGGAAGCAGCCGTTGACACGTGTTTCGGACTCTTTGGTCCTCATCAGAACGGCGTAGCTAAGTATTAGATTGAAAATTTGGAGATGAAAATAGTTTAATAAATAAAATCCTCTGTTATGGAAGAAAATCACTTATTTGTGGTTTATTGTTTGAACTCTCCGGTATGGGAGATTTGGTCAAACTTTGCCACGGAGGCGATTAATTCCATCCGAGAGATCTTAGAAAGAGTAAATTGATATTAAAAAGAAAATTAGTTTTGGGAAAATATTAAACAAGTAAAGCAAAAATTATCGGTATAGTTCGTTTATATGGAAGTAGCCGTTTTTAATGAAATTTTTACAATAAAATCCTCTGTTATGGAAGAAAATCACTTATTTGTGGTTTATTGTTTGAACTCTCCGGTATGGGAGATTTGGTCAAACTTTGCCACGGAGGCGATTAATTCCATCCGAGAGATCTCAGAAAGAGTAAATTAACATTAAAAAAGCAAATTAGTTTTGGGAAATATTAAACAAGTAAAGCAAAAATTATCGGTATAGTTCGTGTATATGGAAGTAGCCGATTTTAATGAAAATTTTAATTTAGAATTTCAAATTTTTTAAATGAAAAAGGGTACTTACATATAAAACAATGTAGTTTGGGATCATTGCCATATTTTCAGCTAGCAATATTTAATTATTTATTCGAATTGTTGTTGCCTGTGATTTATTTTTAATCTTTTGATAATTATTAGCAATAACAGGCTGGTTGAATCTTAAAAAACTCGATTTAATTAATAAATTGACGTTTCACTATGACATTCATAGTTATTCAAAAATTTGAACAAAATTGAAAATTCTTTGACATTTATTGACTTGATAAAATTGAATAGATAAGATTGATCTGTCTTGTTAAAAATTCTTTCAGTCTTATATTAACGTTCAAAATTATTATTATTTATTATTTATTTGGATTAACGTGTCTCGACATCTTGGCCATTGACACGAGGTACAGTGAGTTTACATTAGTATTGTATTATGTAATATAACATTGTATTATATCCGATTGTAAAGTTGACATTCTTTGAGGAAATTAAGTGCAACTTGAATTTGGCTTTCTGAGCTTAGGACATCTCTGAGGTCTTCTTTTAATTTCAGTCGGCGCCGATTTCCGTCGTATTGCGTGCAGTGACATAACAGGTGTTCAACAGTTAGACGAGTATTGTCACAGTATTCGCACATGGGTTGGTCTTCTGAAGTCATTAAGTAATTATGTGTCAGCCTGGTGTGTCCTATTCTGAGTCTTCTAGCTACTGTTTTATCTTGTCTGCTCAAAACAATTTGTGGTGCATTGTTAATTTTTGGTTGGATCACATGTAGTTTAGTATTGGCGCCATCCCATCGGGCCTGCCAGTCTTGTAGAGATCTCAACTTTATGGCGAATTTGAGATCCGTATGAAGCTGAAAATCAGTCACAGGGAGGTTGGAGGATCGGGCTTGATTTGCGGACCGATCTGCAGCTTCGTTTCCTGGTATACCCACATGAGATGGGACCCATATTATAGTGATAGAAACATTCTCGTTAGCTTTGAGGAGATGACATCTTTCTTGAATTAAATGGACAAGTGGATTCTTTGAGTAAATAGTAGCTATGGATTCAATTGACGATAACGAGTCTGTGAGTACTGCAATTTTTTGGCCTGGGATTATTGAAATGTGAAGGGATTTGTATATTGCAAATAGCTCGCCGGTATGAATACTGCAGCTAGATGGTAGTTTGTAGGATACTGAAGTATTAGGCTCTTTAATTATCGAGCATGCTACTCCCTGTTCATCTTTAGAGGCATCGGTATAAAATTCTTGATCAAAATTTCCATTGTCTATAAGTTCGAGAAAAGATTGCTTAAAAATTGCGGTCGGAATATCTCGTTTCGTGTGTCTGTGCAAGGAAGTATTTATCTTTGGCTGATGCACTGACCACGGGGTGTGTTTCAATAACGTTACGGGGGTAGATGAGGTAAAGTCTATCTGCCTCGAATTCTGCTGAGCAAGTTGTGGAATTGAGAGCAGTGTCATTGGTTGTATAGAAGGTGGTTGCTGTGATGTTTTAATTAGGTGGTAAACAGGATGATTCGGGAAAGCAGACACTTTGGATACATAGGTAAGAAGGATTTGTTGACGGCGAACGTTGAGTGGAATTTCTTGTGCTTCTACATGTAGACTTAGAGATGGGCTTGATCGGAATGCTCCAAGGGAGAGACGTAATGCTGCGTTGGATATTGTATTAAGTGAATTTAAATTAATTTTACTAGATGTGGAATAAAGCAAACTACCATAGTCCAGTTTTGAACGAATAAGCGATCTGTAGATTCTAACTAAAATTTCTTCATCACAACCCCAATTATGGTGTGATAATGTTCGGAGGATGTTCATCGTATTCATACAGTTGCCCTTGGTTTTTTTAATATGTGGAGACCAAGTGAGCCTCTGATCAAAAATCATTCCCAGATATGAAAGGCGATCAACAATTTCTAGGGGTGCGTCGTTTATTGTTAGATGAGGTATGACTGTAGGATGTCTTCTAGTAAATCTGATCAATTTAGATTTTGATGGAGAGAAATTGAAACCAATTTGTTTGGCCCATGTGATGATACTATCCAGCGCCTGTTGTAAAAGTTTGCATGTACTTTCTGTGTTTTTGCCTGAGCAGAACAGGAGGAGGTCATCGGCATATAACACAAACCTAACTGGGGCCTTAATGACGTTGCAAATGTCGTTGATGGCTAGTACAAATAATGTGGCACTCAGTACGGAGCCTTGAGGAATTCCATTATGTGCGACAAAAGAGTCAGACATCTTGCCATTTGCTATCACTTTAAAACTTCTATCCGTTAGGAAGTTCTCCAGGAAGTTAAACATATTTCCATTGAGGCCAATGTCTTGTAACTTGCTTTTAACCGCTTCTCGGCTTGTGGTATCAAAGGCACTGTCTATAATAATAATAATAATAATAACTTTATTCATCCTTTCAGACAAGATACACTTGTATAGGACACGTTTACAAAAAAAAAAAAAACAACAAATATAGAAAAAAAGAAAAGTAAAATAACAAGATACATAAAGGCTACTTTATATCCTTATCAAAATATTCCGCCTTGCTGTAAAAACACTTCTCGAGTAACAAAAACTTAACTTCTTTTTTGAATCTTCTGTACTCCAAAACCTTCAACCTATCGGGCAGATGGTTAAAAAATTTGATGCCATTATACATAGGTGACTGCTGAAATTTAGAAGTTCGGTGTTTTGGAATACAGAGAGTTTCTCTATGCCTTGTTTCATAATCATGAAACTCAGAACACTTACTCAGTGATAAAACATTTCTACGAGTGTACAAAAGACATCCAAGAATATAAATACAAGGGAAACACAGTATTTTGTTCTTTATAAAGAAGGGTTTACAGGTCTCCCTAGGTTTCAAGTTAAAAATCAAACGTATTATTTTCTTCTGGGCAATGAATACTGAATTGCTAAATGAGGAATCACCCCAAAATATAACGTTATAGTTGAGGTGACTGTATGCAAGTGAATAATACGAATTTATTAGAGAATCCTGTGGTAATATGAGTTTTATGCGTCTCAAAGCGTAAAATGCGCTACTCAATTTTCTGCAAACGTGATCAGCGTGATCCCCCCACTTTAAATTTTTATGAATATGTAATCCAAGGAACTTGACACACTGAGAGGGCCTCAGCTCACCGAACTGAAGATTTAGGATTAATTGGGGATCTGAATCCCTCATCTGAAAGTGGACAAGTTCAGTCTTGCTTGCGTTTAATATAAGAGAGTTCCTGAAACACCAATCCGTGAAGTACCCGACTAGTGATTCACAACCTGCCCTGAGTTCGTCAAAAGTTTGTGCAGAAATAATGAACGAAGTATCATCCGCAAATAATACAATCTTGATATTCAGCAAATTGAAGAAATGGTTCATGATATAGTCAGGCAAGTCATTTATGAAAATAATAAATAAAAGTGGTCCCAGGACTGAACCCTGGGGCACGCCCATTTCTACAGGGTATCTAGCTGAGCTATGTTGCCCCACCCGCGCAATCAACCATCGGTTGGTCAAAAAGCTTCGTATCCACTCAAGGAAAACACCCCTGAAACCTAGATTGAACAATTTATCCAAAATAAAGTTGAAGTTCAAGCAATCAAATGCACGAGATTGGTCAAAAAATAACCCAGCCACAAAAATCCCATCATCCAAACAATCATACACAAAACTCACCAAATCACATGCCGCAGACTCCGTCGATCTACCAAACCGAAAACCGTGCTGGCAACTTGTTATAAATGAGAATTTATCCAAATATTTCAACATTCTATCATAAACTAATCTTTCTATGACTTTAGATAAACAACTTAATAATGAAATGGGACGATAATTGTTAATGTCGTCTACAGCATTCTTCTTGTGTACTGGTATCACCACAGCCGTCTTGAGTACAGAAGGAAACCTGCCTGAGGTTGCTGAGACATTAATAAGATATGCAAGATGTTTCGATATATAAGGAGCCAAAACCTTCAAAACCTTAATCGGGATCATGTCCAACCCACTGGAGTTCTTATTTTTCAATTTTTTTATAGTGGATTCAATCTCCACGGCCTCGACTGGAAAGAAGAAGAAATTGTTATTGGTCAGTGACACAGTTGTACATGACTGAGATCGACTCACACCGAAATGCTCCTGAACACTGATTATATTTATTGAAGAGAAATATTCACCAAATGCATTAGACACATTGGATTGATCAGAAATAATTTTATCGTTAACTTTTAACACAATACTCCCAGCCTTGTTGGTGGAACCTGTTTCTTTACGAACTAAATTCCAAATGGTTTTATTCCTATTATTGGAAGATTCTAGCAGGTTTTTATGAAAGTTTAATTTAGTTGATTTCAGTAGTTCTTGATATTCTTTTTTGGCGGATAGATATCGATTTCTACTTTCTTGGGAATTCAAGTTTCGGAACAACCAGTGAAGATTTCTGAGATCCCTCCTAGCTTGTCTGATCTCATCAGAAATCCAATCGGCCTTGCGTCCAATTTGATTTCGTTTTTGTTTAATCTGGCAAGCAGAGTCTAACAAGAATTTCAAGATGTCATGGAAATGATCAAAACAGTGATCGATGTCTGCATCAAGATAAATGTCGTCAAAACAGACTGTTGCGGCCATCAACGAGAGGTTTAGTAAACTTTTTTCAGATAGACATCGGAATATACAAAAGGAAGTATTATCTATAGAGTTCGGTACAGGACACTCAACGGTGAGAACAATGGCTCTGTGATCCCCGATATGAGGATCAGTTACCTCAGAAGTCAAAAGGTCACAGCAAACATTCGTTATAATGTAATCTATTTTATTGGAACTAGTAATACCGTGTTTGTTAGTATAAATTCTAGTAACTTCATCAGAAGTGATGGTTAAATCAAATTGTAAGAGTAAATAATTCAGATCTGTACGTGACTCAAAATAGCTGATATTTAGATCACCGCAGACAAAGATATACTCGGATCCTTTGAGGCAATGATCCAATACATAAGACATTGTTTCACTAAATAATTTCAAATTACCCTGTGGAGGCCTGTATACACTCATAACACAAATATCATAGTACATATGTTTTAACTTAATTGCACAAATTTCACATTGCATTTCTAACGAAAACTTGTTAATATAGGTGATAACTTCATATTTTAAACTTGATTTAATATATATGGCCGTTCCCCCGTGTAGTCTAGTAGGACGACAGTATGAAGCAGCCATTACATATCCTTGTATATTCATGAATGATATTTCATGAGAACTACACCAATGTTCAGCTACACTCAAAATATCTGGATTTTCGAGTGCAACGTAAGCTTCAATATCGTTAATTTTATTGGAGATACATTGAGCATTCAGTTGGATAATTTTTAAAAAATGAGGTCCTTTGACACCTGCCAAAACTGGTGCAGATGTTGACCTGATCTTATCCTTCATGAAGTAACATTTGACTGGCGTCGTTTCATAAAAAACTTGTTTACTGCTATTCCTTCTGGCCAAAATTCAGGATTCAAAACTTTGTCCAAGAATTCTGAGGGTAGAGTAATCTTGAATGATGAGTAAACTTCCGGTTTTTTCGATGTAAGTTTCTCACACAATACGTCTGGTATACTTCCGTTGAAATAATTCTGCAGCTCGCTTGTAGTTGTTTCAGGGCTGAGTCGTGTAATATGTATATAAGAAAATTGTATTTTTGGGACAGCCTGCAGGTTATTTGTTTTCAGAGTTCCAATTATCGGCTTCAGTACCTTTGTAGATGTATCCGTATGTCTAGAAGTAGAGAGAACTTGTTGTTTATCAACAGTAGGAACTCTCTGTTTCATATTATTCTTTCTTTTCGATGTTGCAACGATCCACCTAGGTGAGTTTTCACATGTGTCAAGTTGGTTTTGCTTGAATTCGCCCTTTGTAGAGTCAGTAACATCACTAACTCGACGTAAATTAGAAATTTTCGGAACATCGAGATTTGACTGTTCAGCTGGCTTCGATGATTCATCGACGGAATCCCGACAGGTTGGAATTTCGGTGATATCAGGGCCAGGTGTTGTTGTTATTGAGTTTTTATTCTTCGTGAGGATACGTATTTCTTTATTAAGATCGCTGATTTGTTCACTTTGCGATATTATCAGCGACTTCAAATGACGGATTTCATCTTGAAATGCTAAAGATATTTCATTCACAATTTCTTTCTTCATATCGAGTAGATATTGTTTTGTAATGCGAACCTCCTCATGCGGCATTTCGACATAATGAGCATTAGCAACATCGGGTTGCTGACAATCATCACAAAACCATTTCTGCGAGGAATCCTCACGCATTTTAGTGAAATCTTCTACAGTTAAATTCACACACTTTGTATGATAACTATTGTCGCATTTCTTACAATTGATGGAATCGTCATATCTATCAATTTTAACACTGCATCGGGAGCAACTAATACCACGTCCGCGCGTCATGATAACTCGAGCAGAACGACGATGTCTATCAGTGCAGCGATCAGGTCTTGTTTATTTGCAAAAGCGTGGGCTATTTCTGTCTGAAGTATGACCAGGTTATCTGTAGTGCTACGATTCTGTCTAAAGCCTGATTGGGCTGAATGCAAAAGGTTGTGTTTTTCAAGATGCCATATCAGTCTTGCATTAACCATCTTTTCAAGAACTTTGCATAGGGTACATGTCAGTGAAATTGGGCGGAACGTATTGGGCGTGGGTTCTATTTTGCCTGGCTTTTTGAGAATGGGTATATAGATTGGATAGTCGCTATTGAGCAGGGAATTGATTAATCTTAGTTCAGATCTCATTGTATATTTCCTGGATTTTTGATAATGTTTCTTCATGTAGTTTTTTAGGAACATCATTAAAATTTTATCCGGGCCTGCTGCTGTATTCCTCATGGAAGAGAGAGCTAACTTAAGTTGCTTGTAAAGTGAAGGGTAGATTCATAGTTTCATACTCTCCTGTAATTGTTTGATTTCTGGTTATTGTCGGATTGTTGGACTCACTGTTTTCTTGCTATAGTGTTTTTGCTAATATATTTGTAATATCTTGACTATTAGTGATGTGTTGGTCATTCTCGTCAATGATGGAAGGAATTTTGTATGTTGTATTGTGACCTTCTATTCGTTATATTTTGGTTCAAACTTGCCTAGGTGTTGTGTTCGGCGAGATTATAGATACGTAATTCATCCATTGATTACCGTTTGCCTCTTCCTTCAGCACTCTTCTGGATACTGCTTTATGTTTTTTAAAAGTCACGAGGTCTTCTTGGTTGCGGGTTCGTCTGTATCTGTTCAGTTGCGCTTTTTGCATTTATTCACGGCCTCTTTACATGACTCATTCCACCAGGGCACTATTTTCTTATTTGGTTTTATAGTGAGTTCGCTGACATGTTTTTCTGCTGCTGAGATAAGGATGCTAGTGAGTTTATCAACGGCTTGGTTTGTGTTGTTCGAGAAGTCTGTAACGATTACCTGTGAGTTCACCCTCTTCTGCAAAGAGAAACCCAATCAGCATTGGATATTCTCCACTTTCGTGATGCTATCTGGAGAATGAGCTTGCCGTCAGATATAAGAATGGGAAAGTGATCACTATCATACAGACTATTTAGGGTAAGCCAGGAGAGATGAGTCGCTGTGATAGGGTCGCATAGAGTGAGGTCAATTGATGAGAATGTTCCATTGGATATATTAAAATGGTATTCTCTCCAGGATTGAGTATGTTGTGGTCGAGATCTGTAATTACATTTTCAACTACTTTTCTTCTTCCACACGTAGTCTCTGAGCCCCAACTTATGTTCTGAGAATTTCAATCTCCTACCAAGATGAAAAGGAGCGGCAACTGGTTTACAAGGTTAGTTAGTTCCGGTAAGTGAGATTGTGATTTGGGGAATATAAACGTTGCAGATGGTGAGTTCTCTGGGCACCAGGTAGATATGGCCACCGCTTCTAAGGTAGTGTTGAGGGGAAGTTCTTTGTAGTACAATTCGGATGAGATGAATATAGTTGCACCACCGCTAGCTCTGATGTTTGTACTTCTTATGAAGTGGTGACCTGAATAGTTTTTTCAGGTATGGTTTTTGATTAGGTTTGAAGTTTGTCTCTTGTAGTAGACATAGAATATCCGGAGAGATATCAGATACGATCTGTTGTATTTGCTCTGAGCGAGGGTAAAACCCATTACAATTCCACTGTATTAATTTGAAGATAGTTTATTGAGAGTGTGTTTTTAATTGAGAGATATTTGGGATGAGCTATCAGATGGATCTTCGTCATCTGTGGTTATATCAAGAATGTGCAGCATATCAATTTCTACCGCTTCATCCTTCTGCATGTCTTTGATTATTTTTGAGATTCTGGTTATTCTGTTTTTAGTTGATCTTTCTACGTATGGATAAATTTTTGTGGAGGTCTTGTAATAGTAATTTACGTTTGTTGTGAATTTTTCGGCTTCGTTATTATGGCGTGGAACTTCCATAAGAATTTTCTAGAGACGCAATGAGATTGTCATAATGTGTATGGAAGGAATTCGGGTCCCTTTGATATGCTGTGGTTATTGCGTATTTGGAAGGTTCACTTAATGCATGATCCTCAGGTACTTCTATTTTGCGTTTCTTTTTGGCTCTTTTGCTATCTGGTGTGCTTTTTGCTGGTGTTTGTGGGGGCGGCGTAGGGTTCTCCCTTATAGGGTCAGCCTCAAAAGTTGGCTCCTATAGACTGCTTTGATCACTGGATGATAGAATCTCTGATAGTCCTCTCTTGAGGGCAGGAATTTCACTTTCTATTGCTGAGTAAGAGGCGGTACATCATTTCTTGGGGCTTGTGACAGTGATTGGTTGTCATGTATTTGTATTGTTTGTTGGTTGGGGCAGATTGATGCTGTGTCCACTTTGGCGGCAGGTAAAGCACCTCATTTTGTCTGTTGAGAAGAAAATCCTATATTCATTGCCGTCGTATTGGACTAAGGTAGATGTTTGCAGTTCGTAGTTCTCGTTGGGGGGAAAAATATATACTTATCTTCGAAAACTGAGTATATGGGAGTATTCTTCTCCAGGGATACCAGCTTTCAAGTATGATACCGGAGAAGGAAGTTTTAGTCCGAGGTTAGTCATAACTTCTGTAACGAGTTCGTGAGGAATACATGGTGATATATTCGAGATCACTATTCTTTTTGTAGGGGAAACTAGCCTTCTCACATTCAGATTTAAATCACCTATAGTTACAGTTGGGTGGGTTTTCAACTAGTCCTATGGTAGTTAAATATATGCAGATCCTGTTGTTCGATATTCTTGAGGCGAAGCATATATTTTTTGGTTGGATAATATTACCTATAGCTTGTACATAGTCATAGAGTTTCAAGTTATCTTCGGCATGAAGTACGATTGCTTGTTCTCTTTTAATTGTTTTTGCTGCAGCTACATATGACTGGGAGTTTGCTACTTGATTAGTGTTTTTCGACATTGTGGTTTTGTTTTCAGTTGAGTTGATATATGACATAATTAGCACCCTTGTACTCAAGAGTGTTTCAAGTTTATACCTTCTAGAATCCGATCAGATTATAGGTGGTTTTGTATACATCATATTGTATTGTTGGTTGCCTGCCAAGATTCGGCGAAGAATCCGTTTATACTATCAGCTTATGTATATACTGACAGAATAAAGTGGGAAAAAACGTGTTTATTTACCAACAAGGCCGGTGATCGAAGAAATTTATTATGTGAATGTTAAATATCGCAAAGTGGGTATCACTAGCGTATACTACTATAATTCACTCGTAAAACTCACTTATTTCGTAATTTGGATAGATTAACTAATAACAATTTCAGATCGATGTGAACACCTTGAGCATTAACCCGTTCAAAATTGTTTCATTAGAAGGCAAGGGAAACTACAGAAACCTTTACCTATGTAATGTTCGAAAATAATAATAATAGGGTACTATTTATTTAACAGAAAGAAATTAGTCACGGGAAAATATTAAAAAAGTAGAGCAGAATTATCGGTATAGAACGTTTATATGGAAGCAGCCGTTGACACGTGTTTCGGACTCTTTGGTCCTCATCAGAACGGCGTAGCTAAGTATTAGATTGAAAATTTGGAGATGAAAATAGTTTAATAAATAAAATCCTCTGTTATGGAAGAAAATCACTTATTTGTGGTTTATTGTTTGAACTCTCCGGTATGGGAGATTTGGTCAAACTTTGCCACGGAGGCGATTAATTCCATCCGAGAGATCTTAGAAAGAGTAAATTGATATTAAAAAAGAAAATTAGTTTTGGGAAAATATTAAACAAGTAAAGCAAAAATTATCGGTATAGTTCGTTCATATGGAAGTAGCCGTTTTTAATGAAATTTTTATAATAAAATCCTCTGTTATGAAATGTCAAAGAATTTTCAATTTTGTTCAAATTTTTGAATAACTATGAATGTCATAGTGAAACGTCAATTTATTAATTAAATCGAGTTTTTTAAGATTCAACCAGCCTGTTATTGCTAATAATTATCAAAAGATTATATATATATATATATATATATATATATATATATATATATATATATATATATATATATATATATATATATATATATATATATATATATATATATATTCCAGCAGCCACTACGTAGTTTTTATTAATTACTAACAGGCTGAACCTGAAGCTTCGTTTTGACGAAACGCTCAGCTGTCCCTCTGCGAAACTTCTCGATAGTGGGAGCTAATAAACAGCGCAGCTGTAGAAGATATCGATTGGATGGAGTATCCAAATTAACTCACAAATTTTTTTTTTTTTAATTTAAATATTAAAATGATTTCATAATGAACATGAAACTCCTTAGTCTTATGAAGTAGATATTTTAACATTTCACCAAATCTACACTTTTGACACCTGCACAATTTAGTAACCACCCCAATCGAAAATTTTCGCAGAGAAAAAGTTGAGCGCCTCGTCAAGCCGAAGCTTCTCACGGAAGTTGAGCCTTTTATTTTTCATTTATTCCTACTATATCTGGGTTTTCTAATTCAATGAGAGCATTTAACTCTTGACATTTTTGTCTCATACTATCGGCGTTCCGTAGGATAATTTCAATTTTGTTGTTGCTATATATTTTATATTCCATAATTATTGAGTTAAATTATCTAACATTTCTAGAGGGTTATTTTCACCATTTTTAATTGAGTTTTTCAAATCTCTTACTAGATTTATAATTTCTTTAATGTTCATCATTTCATTCAGTTCATTCAATTCATTTTTCAGTTTAGTTAAATCATCCATACCATTATTATTTTGTGTTTCTTTATTTTTTGTCATACTAGCATATAATACTCCAGGTCGAGTATACGCTTGGTTTGTTATTACTCTGCTTTGTATTATAGGTGTTTTATGTTCGGTTTAATGTCTTTTTTGGCATTTTTCTAAATATTCAATTAATGTTGGGCATTGGCTATAATTTGCTGTATGCTCCCCATTACAATTTACACATTTTCTCTTTTATCAAGCGGTGAACGCGATCGCGATTTGTGTTTATTGTTTCTGCCCATTCGGGCTGATTTCACTATTGTGTCCTATCACTATGAAATTGAGAGTTTTATTGTACGAATAGTATTTGTCAAAAACGTTTGTTTGTTTACATTTCACTTCAACACTAAGAAATATTAGCTCCACTTCGTGATCAGCTGATATCTGAACATCAGCTGTTAGGGGTCTTTGACCTTTCGCCATTTGCGACTGTTTCGAAGCCGATCGTTGACCGATTCGAAACAAGATTACGGAATACGAGACGTCAGCAGACTGGCGGGATGTCGATAGAAATTGTTCTTCTACAGAGATAGACTTGTCAATTTTACATATTGAAGGAATATGGGATCGACAAACAATTTCGATAGCTAGAATAGAGTCGACAGACGTTCGTCTCGACGACGCACTAGTAGTGAGTCCTCTCCATAGTAACGTATGTAGGCGGTAGCCACGCGAATAATTCAATCTTTCGTTTCAAATAGAGTTCTTGGCGAAAAACGTTAAAATAACTCGGTACTGTCAAATCGGCTGAAGTCGCAAAATGGTCGACGTGTAGAGATAGTATTCGGCTGTCCTCGTACGAAAATATGATCTGAAGGGAGAAACAATGGGAGAATAACGAAACGGAGAACGCCGCAGTCGCCGCATGTGAGGTATAGCCGGTTACCGTCAGAGATGCGAAGTGATTTTCGTACGCGAAGTTCGAATATAGGTTCTTCGTCAATTCTAACTACATGATTCTTAGCCACGAGCGTCTTTTCAGAGAGGCCCTCGAGATCGGGCGTTCTTTGTTTCGATGACTGACTAATCGGAATAGAGATATGAGCGCGTGGCGATAGAGATCCTGTTATCCTTATATCGATTGTCTGTTCGTCCATTTCTGTCACGCGGTCCGTCCGATACGTCGTATCTCGCTGACCGGGATCAGAACGAGCGTTTTGCATCGCAAAAATTTTTTTTGATTAATTGATTGATTGAAGAATCATCCTTCAAACACTACAGAATGAAACAAGAATGATAATCGACGCACCATGGTTCATTAGAAATTTGCAGATACATCAAGACCTTCAAATAAAAACAATATGGGAAGAAATGAAAACAGAAGCCGAGAAAATCTACGAAGAATCAAGTCAAGATGAAAACTTCCTGATTAGTTTAGCTACAAATTACGAGATAGATGATAGAGCCTAAAAAAGGCCCCGACTAATTATCAACAGAAACATAGTTTTATAAATCTACAAATAGCTGAAAAAATGAAGATAGAAAGAATATATAAATATAAAACAATGTGAAAATAGCGATCACACAGTAAAAGAAGAAATTCCAGCTGTAAAAATCAAAAATCTCAAAGCAAAAATTATCTACCAGGGTTGAAGAGGGTTGCACAACCTTATAACTTCCCAAAATAAATGATTTTTTTTTAGCTAGAAAACAAAAATGTACCCCCTCCCCAGAAAAATTAATGAACGTATTATTATGATTGACTAATCGATAGATTTGAAGAATTATTTGCCAGCGACTCAGAAATTTTGTCGATGCACGTAATATCATTCCAAGCACAGAACATGGTTTCATGCCTTTCCGTAGCACTTCTGAACCCCTTTTGAAATTACATACCGGTGTAACTAAAGCTTTGAAAACTGCGTTCCCGCTACTTTTCTGGAAATCAAGAGAGGTTTCGATCAGGTCTGGCATGCCAGTTCGATTCGGAAGCTCCAGGATATCCAACTCTTCCTCCATCTTATTAAACTTTTAGTTTCCTATCTTTCCGACCGCAGCATGAAAATAAAAGTACCAAAATTCATTCCACAAGCGAAAATTCCGCGTGGATCGATTCTCGCCCTCCTTCTTTACTTTAGTTTTACATATGAAATTCCACATACACACCGAGTGCGAGTCGGTAAACGCGAGTAAAACGTCAGCAATAATATCATATTTGTCAAACCATTCTTAAAAATTCATAAATATATATGCACATTGAGATTATTCAGTACATTGGTGAAGGTTTTCTGTGGTTTCCCTTGCCATCTAATGCCAGTTGAAATATATTGACCTTGGACCGAATGGCAAGTAATTAGCAGCAAAAAAGTAGGCCGCAGTCGCATTCCCCCAAAATAGAGAAAATTAGGTTTTTTTTATTATAAATGTGAATTTCAGGAAAATTAATTAACTGAAGCCAAAAACCTTATAACTTCCCAAAATTAAATGATTTTGCTAGAAAACAAGAATGTACCCCCTTCCAAGAAAGATTCATAAACGCATTTTAATTGATTGGCGGCGATCATTCTGCAGCGGGACATCGAAGCATAATGTCGCCCAAGACTAGTGGAAAGGCCGCGAATAAAGCGGGCAAAGCCATAAGGAACATATCGAATATATAGCGCCACATAATATCGTAGTTAAGTACGTTCTATTCACGTAAAATATATTTCAACATATTCCACCTTGAATGTATCAATCCGAAGTACGTGCCAAATCGGAAGCGCTCGTTAAGATGAGACTGATATTTAAATGAGTATTGTGGTTCTGAAAAGAACCGATTTCGATTAATATCCGTCGATGAGAAACGGGAGCCGCTTTAAGCGCGTTCGTCTGGAGTGCGACGGGCGAGGATAAATCTCACGAGATATGCCTCGCTAGCTTGTTTTAGGGCCATAACGGCGGAGCTTTTGAAACGAAGGTCAGGTTTGAAATCTTGCACTATCTCGCGGACCAATCTCTGGAACGGAAGCTTACGAATCCGTATTTCGGTGCAAATCCGCTGATAACGTGGAATTTTTCGAAGCACAACGGCTTCTGGGCGTAAACGATAGAGGTTCCTTATTATCTCCGCATTCCTGCTATCCAACGCCAACTGCGTACCAGTAGGTCTTGGGCCCATCAATTTTCTGGTTGCTGGCCTAAAACGTGCCATAGCGTCTAAAACGATGTGTACTTGACCGACAGTTGTTCTAGAATGAATGCCGCATAATTTTTTTTTTTTTTTTTTTTTTTTTTTTTTTTTTTTTTTTTTTTTAAATCGAGGTGAAAACTTCAAAAGCGATACCGGTTGCTAACCCGGCCTGTGTGGGATTCAATAGCTGATATATATAAAAATATATATATGCAGTATTGCCTACCCACTAAAAACACCTCTGTTCTTTCGGTTTCCGTGTGTTAGCCTACTAACCTCCAAGTCTCGCACTTAGATTAGGACTCACGTGCTGCGTGTCAGCACTAAACCTGTTCTCTTCCTTGTGTCTATATTTCAAAAGACCCAAGTGTATGTCTCTCTGCGTTCGCGGCGCGCATTAAAAAAGATTCCATGCTCGCCTAAAATTTCCGAAGAAATCTAGGTACAGCTAATGGATTGAGTGCTGAAAATAAAAAATAATTATTAGTCCAGTTGATCTCTAGGTCTTTTGTAATAGACTCTCGTTCTTTGTGCGTCCTCTTCTGGATCGTAGTTTGTCAATTCTCTGAGCTCTTGATTTGATGCTCTTTTATTGCCGTAAATATATTTTGCGCTTTTCTCTTCATAAATTCTTTGATAGGTTCCCATTCCAATGTCTCTAATGTATTTGTTCATTTCGAACATACCATGGTGCTCCCCAATTGCTGTTTCTAATCAATCTATTTTCCCGCACTTGCTATGCCGGTCTAGATGGCTTTTTGCAGTGTATCCCACGCTACTGATCCGTACGTCAGTTGTGTCTGGCTATGGCCCTTATCAGGGCTATCTTGACTCTGTTCGTTCATCTCTGCTCTTCTTATTGATGAGTGGATACAGCTGCGCCATTGCTGCTTTTGTCTTTTGTACTTGCTTTGTTTTACATGTTTTCTCCATGTTAATCTCGCATCCATAGTTACTCCCAGGTAAGTAACTTCCTTAGACCATTGAATATCGTTGTTTTCTATCTTTATGTTTTCTATTGGTTTTTGCATCCTTTCTGGAATAAGATTTGCTTGGCTCTTCTGGCCATTGATTCCTATGCTTCCATTTTTACGCACCATTTCGAGATTTGGTCATCTCTTCTTGTAGCCTTTTACATATTATTCCTACGTTCCTATGTGTGCTGGTAATGGCAGTATCGTCCGCATACACGAATAATCTTGTGTTCGTTGTCTTAGGAATGTTCGTGAGTATATATCAGGTATAGCAGTGGGCCAAGTACGGATCCCTGGGGAACCCCTGCTTCTGTATTTCTTGGTTGAGATCTTGTATTGCCAATTTTTACACTAAACGTTTCTGCCGCTCATGTAGTTTTTTATCAATTTACAGGTCTTTAAGTTTATATCCCGCGTTATGCATTTTGCATACAAGTCCGTCTTGCCAAACTCTGTCGAAGGCTCTTGCTACATCTAGGAATACACCGCGCCTGTTCATGGCTTTAATTTGGAATCCTTTTGTAATCGTTTCTACTATTCGCAGTACTTGTTGTTCCGAGGAGTGTCCTTGTCTGAATCCGAACTGTTCTTTTGGCAATATATCTAGTTCGTCTGTTTCTTCGCGTAATCTCTCACTATTACTCTTTCTGCTACTTTGCCGAGTACAGGGTAAAAGGCTTATTGGTCTGTAATTCTGTGGGAATTTTCTATCCTTGTTTGGTTTTCCGAAGACTATCACGTCGGTGTGCTTCCACTGCATTGGAAAGTGGTCGACTCATAATCGCATTCACAATTGATGCTATTGCTTCTGTACCTTTTCTAGGCAAGTTTTTCAGCATAGCATGTGTTATATTATCCCGGGCCGGGCGCTTTTCGTCTTTTCAATTTTCTGATAATAATTCTCACCTCTTCTTCGGTGGTTGAATTTGTACATCTCTTTCGCTTTCTAGATCTCGAATCTCTCCGACTACTCTTGTTACGAATCTTTCGTGTCTCTCATCATCGTTGGATGTTCATTTATTCGGCCTTCTCTTTCGATTGATTCTGCCAGTGCTTCAGCCTTATCTTCTTCTGTGTATACCATACCATTTGCACTATGTAGGGGTGGGATATGTTCTTTCACTCTACGCAATTTCTTCTGCATAGACCATGCAGTGTGGTCTCTGGTATCTAATGTTTCGAGTTTTTGATTCCACTTATTTTTTCGATAGTTTTTCAATGCATTTTTAGCACCTGGCTGTGTACGTCGTAGTTCTGCTTTGTCTTGTTCAGTTCGGTGCCTTCGGTATAATCTCCTAAGCCTTCTGTTTTCTCTTATCAATGTTTGATTTCATAAGGTATTTTTCCATATGGATGTCTATTCACAGGTTGTCGTTTTTTATTACTTGCTATTTCGAATGCACTAAGTATGTTCTCTTGTAATTTAGAAACTGATATCTTCCAGTTCTTCTTTATTCGTTATGATTGGGATATCCGTTATCATTGTGTCTAATGTTTTTTGTATACATCCCACTTTGTATGCACTTTTCGTTTCAGTAATTTCTTGTCTATTTCCGTGTCCAATTTCCAGCATTATTGGGTTATGATCCGATGTCCCTTCTTCTAGGGTTGTTATTTCGTAGCCTAGAGCTGATATTCTTCAGAATCGCTATATCCAAAACATCTGGTGTTCCGTTGCATACTGGAATATATGTCGGCACTTCTGGCCCTATTATTACGGCTCCATTTTCTTCTGCATTATTGTTGTAATCTTACTCCGTTCACATTCTGACGTTACTGTGCCACGCGATGGATTTACAATTTAGATCTCCTATTAGTATTCGTGATTTATTTTCCTCGAAGCAAGTCATCTATATCTTCTTTTAACAAAATATTTTTTTGGTGGTTTATATACCGACGTGATTATAATTTTGTTGTTATTTTTCATTTCTATCTCAGCAGTGATGCCATCTATTTCTGTTCCTTCTTCTTGAATCAGATGATGTTTCAAACTACTTCTTATTAATAGCGCGACTCCACCTCCTCGGCTTCTTTTGTCGAATCTATAGGTTTCATATCCCGTGAAAACCTAACCGATGTTTTTCTTAATTTTCGTTTCTTGCAACGCTATTACATCTGGCTGTTTTTCTGCGATTATCTTCTTCTATTTCAATTTTTCTTAGTCTTATCCCACGGACGTTCCATGAGATAATCTTCACTGCTGATGGAATTAATTGGTTTGTGTCTACCATTAATTAAGTATATCTTTTAGCATAGTTGTAAGCGATGTAGTCGCTTGCTTGATGAACTTCGGCCCATTGTTTGCAGTGCAATTTCTGTGGCCGATTGCTGTTCGACATATTTGTAGCCCCCGATTTTTTCTGGTTTTTTTTCGCTGGTTTTGTTTTTTGTACTTGTTTTTTCTCGGTTTTTGTGTTGTATCATGTCGCGTAGAGCCGGCACTTGACGGTGTTATTACCTCTTTTGGTAATTCTGCTACGGCCTTCTTTTCGTGCGCAATTTCTGTCTTCTTGGTTTTCCGCTGGTTTTTTGATAATTGGCTTTGGCCCTTTGTTTTCTTTCTTTGTTTGTCGATTTGGGGAGTATATTTACACTGCACCCTTTGTAGCTTGCGGGATGTCCTTCACCGCATAAAGCACATTTTGCGTTTTTCAACTTCGGGTCGCTTGCCAAGGTGCATTCATGCACCGGATGACTTCCTGCGCATTTCACGCACCGGAACGGAAAGGTACATCTGCTTTGAGCATGACCGTACCGTTGGCATCGATGCATTGCCCGGGTTCCGTCGATTTTCGTTTCATATTTCTACTGAAACGCCTCAGGTTGCAAAGCCATTTGACATCGTAAATTTTATTATTGTTCGTTTTTCACTACGAATAGTGGAAGCGGCTGTCTGTTCTTTTTTGACGTCATTCTTGATACTTCTGTAGCTTGGATTCCTAGATCCGCTAAATCTTCTTTAATGTCGTGACATTTGTGTTGATCGGTAGTCCACGATTACTACATGTATCAGTTTTTGTCTTCCTTCAACGTATACGTGAAGTACGATCTTTTTCGTACTATTCAGATACGCCGTTAATTTCCGGAAGTCGGTCACAGTCATGGGGAATATTTTTATTCCCTCTCTTGTCGTTTTTCGCTTTCACGAAATTAATATTTTTTCAAGTTTGAGTATTTTAAGCTCAATTGCACCCAGTCGTCGCTTCCTCCTATTTCAACGGGAGTACTTTGTGCTCTAGCACTTCAGTCGTTCGCTTTTGTTGCGGTATCAAGATTTCGTCTTTCTTGTCTTCGCGTTTTCGTTTAATCGCTCCGGCATATCCAATGCTCGGTTGCGATTTTTCATTTTCAGAAAAGTATCGGCGTCGTCCGTCCATGCTCTCTGGAACATTTTCAGCCGGCATCTCCGGGACTGTAATTACTTCGCGGCCTCGTGAAAGTTATTTATCATTTCTTGCTGCGCTTTATTTGCTTTCCAGCAACTCTTCAATTTGCAAGGCATATGCGTAGACTTGCTGTTGTAGTCCTAAAATTATTTTGTCCGTTTCGCTGGTCTTCTTCACTTTTTCGGCGATTTTGGAAGATCTGTCGTCTTCCGAAACCGCTCGACGATTCGTTCATGCTCGACATTTTTTTGTCGTAGAGAATTTGCGCTTCCTCCTAGCGCCGTTAAGTTATTCCCTGAAAAATAAAAATCCCTGAAATAAAGATTGGTTAGTACCACCAAGAATCTAGCCGGTGCCTGTACCCACGCCGCTAACGATCAGTGGGGAGCGCCACAATTCGAAAAGATCCTCAAAGTGGATCGATCGCTGCACCGAATCCCAATTTTCTATCAGTCAGAAAAAAGGGTTCCAGCAAGGTCGATTTCGTAAAACACCTGTCACACTTGATTGAGTACGTTGTTCTAAAAAGAACATTCGTAGCTCGCCCTCTCCGCTATCTTCTCTTCTCAACTGGAATTCTCTGCTCTGCTAGCTGATGCTGTTCGCTCGGAAGTCTGGTCGGGAATGTTGTAGTATGCCGCATAAATTTTCTGTGGGTTATATTTATAACATGCGTCCAGGGCGAGACACCGGCTAGGTTACTATTGGCCACGACGGCGGAACGAAGGGCGGGGCCTATGAGAATCTATAAATATATGGACATTGAATTCGGCAGAATATATGAATATTTTATATATACATATATATATATATATATATATATATATATACTATATTATATATACATATATATATATATATATATATATATATAGAGTAATTTAATTTCCGACGTTTAATTGTAGATCGCGACGTAGTATCATATTGTCGAAACAATAGTCAGATTCAGAGTAATTACGCTTTACCGGAGGTTATAAGCGGTAGCGTACGGATGATTGATAATTATTAATATTGAAGCGCCCTGTAAACGATCAAACTAGTTTGTCAAGTTTTAGGTGTTTGTCAAATTATTTGATAGTCTATGGCTTTGTTCGTTATATAAATAGAACACAACTGATTTTTGAAAATTATATTAGGTTTCTAACGATAATATATATACATGGGCTATTTACAAGGGGAAATATTTAGATGTACAATATTATTATGATATAATTGTTTTCAGTTCCGAACAATTTTTCTGTTTTACCTGTAGTTCTTGATTTTTCAAATATACATTTGTTGCTTATTTCTAAAAAATATTAATTAGTATTTACAAGAGGTATGTCGACATATAAATAAAACACAACTTTTCCTCTAACGAAATAGGATGTTATCAGGGATTATTTTTGGTTGCATTACTGTTCTTTGAGTAGTATATGTTGGATTAATTTATGTTTGGTAGTGATGTTGTTTATTTCGTCGGTGCTTAAGTGTCTCGTTTTGTTCAGGTTTTTGGTGGTGGCTTCGAAGAATTTTTTCGTGTGCCGGATTATTATGTTTTTTAATTGTTCCGAGTTTGTTATTTTGCGGAGTTCTTCTTTTGAGTAAGCGTATGTTGGTTTGTTGACCACAGAGAATTGAGACAGATTTAAACTTTTTTTTTTTTTTTGGTCGATACTTTCCCGCACCAAAATATCCGGTATAATATTCCGAACGAAAGTACCTATCCGACGACGTATCGCACGTCGTCGTATCGGCCGTACTTCCGGAAAAATTCCGAAAAAATACTTCGCAAATCGTAATTCACCGAGCGTCGGACGGACCACGTGCTTTTCGACCGCGTTCCCGAAAATTTGAGTTTGCCGACGGTCCCGGCGATCGAACTCCGATTGTTATTATACCCGCCCATAGGCAACGTGAGCTGGATTTTCGCATAGATCTATGCGGAAAGAGAAGACCCGTTTCGATCGCACGATAAATTCGCGAAGATAGTTACCGAGGAAACTTATCCAGTGGCGCGCCTCCTTATTTTGCCGAGGCGTGAAAATCTCAGATTCGTTCGAAAAAAAAAACCGTTCGCGCCAAATTTTCGGCGGGGTCGAGTCATTTCGAAAAATGTCCGTCCCGATGTTTCTACTTATTTACTCTCCTTCCGCGATCGATTTCGAGCGTTTTTTCTCACTTATTTCGTCGTAACTACGACGGACGGGAAGTTCGCTGACGGATCTTTCTGCGTTTTTTAGGTAATTCCCTCCGCCATACGAAGACGCATCGCGCGATCCGATGGTCGCGTAACTTTTCGAAAAAAATCGCAATCGAAGCGAGGCGTCAAGAATTTTTATTTTTCTTCAAAAATTCATAACTGCTTTCCCGTAGGTCGCGGGAGAAAAATGCTTCCGGCAGGGGATGCTCCGTCGCCGAGGAAACGGAAAAACGAAATTTTTCGATTTTTCAATTCACGGCGTGTCGTTCGTCGATGCCTATCCGACGACCTATCGCCCGCGGCGGTAGTTGCTATATTTTCGGAAAAAACTCGAAATAACCGAAAAAATTCGAAAAAAACTATCGCTCGATTCCGATTCGTCGTGTCCGTACGCATCTGACGAAGTATGACGCGCCGATTTATCGTTGAAACTTTTCGAAAAAACTCGATTCGAACGTAAAACTCTCAAACGGGAATTTTTTTCGAAAACTCCTACGTCGCTATCTGTTCGTTTTTTCCAAAAAAGTACCCCAGTGATGGCGGATATTCGGACCGTGGAGAATGCGTTTTCGATTTTTTCAACTCTCTAAATTTCAAAATGCCGGCGTCACAGATTACGGTGGAAAAATTCCAAGGTTTTTTTTCACGTTTTTTCACCTTAAGAATCGGGTGTTCCGTATTTTTACGTTAAAAAAATCGCTTACCCTCCCTTTCGAAATACCTATCCAACGACACCTCGCGCGCATCGGTAGCCGTCGCCGTTGCGGAGAAAATCGAAATAAAAGGAAGAGCAGGTGTTCGGACCCATTGGGCAACGTGAGCTAGACAAATGAAGAGCCGTAAATTCGCAAATTTCGGCCTAGGGACGAAGAAAATACACGTTCGTCTTCGTTACCACGAACAAAAACGAATTTTAACGAAGTTAAGCACCGCCCCCCCTCCAAAAAAAAATTCGCGAATTTTCGTCAAATTTTATATCCCTCTTCGGGCGATTCGCGCTTTCGATCGCGATCGACAAAAATACTTCGGATTTTTGACGTACGAAAATCAATTACGACGAATTTCCTCCAAGTCGCGTCGTTTTTTAAACATTCGTAATTCCCCTCGTACGGCTCCGACGCGGAAATGATATCGGTGAATAACGATCAGAACGACGTACTGAATACGCGTCGGTGGAGAATTGAGACAGATTTAAACTTTTTTTTTTGTCGTTACTTTCCCGGACCAAATTATCCGGTACAATATTCCGAACGAAAGTACCTATCCGACGACGTATCGCACGTCGTCGTATCGGCCGTACTTCCGGAAAAATTGCGAAAAAATACTTCGCGAATCGTAATTCACCGGGCGTCGGACGGACCACGTGCCTTTCGACCGCGTTCCCGAAAATTTCAGCTCTCCGACGGTCCCGGCGATCGAACTCCGATTGTTATTCAGTATTCGGTTAGTGCGCGAAACGTCAGCAAATGTATCTATTGTCAAACCATTTTTATGAATTTATATATAATAAAGTTAAGAATATCAGTACATTGCGTGGGTAAAGGTTTTCTGTGGTTTCCCTTACCATCTAATGTCAGTTGAAATATATTGACCTTGGACCGAATGGCACGTAATTAGCAAAAAAGTCGGCCGCAGCCGCATTCCCCCCAAAGATAGAAGAATTAGGTTTTTTATTAATATTGTTAATGTTAGAGAATTAATTAAGTAAAGCCAGGATTGAAGAAGGTTGCAAAACCTTATAACTTCCCACAATAAATATTTAGCTAGATAACAAAAATGTACCCCATCGCCCCAGAAATCTTGAATAAACGTATTTTCATTCATTCATTCATTCATTTCATTCGGCAGAATATAGCATCATTCGAGACCAGACCACCGAGGAAGCAGCATCGCCCTGGGAAAGCGGTGAATTCGACGGCAAGCGACTGAAGACTGAAGACGACGAGAGGGAAAAGGACATCGATGGACAGTGATGTTAGTCAATTAGACACGAAGTAACTCGGACCGCTAGTGAGGCGCAGCGCCCAACAGAGGACGGCACGGTGGGATGGAAGCGGATCGTCAGGTTCGAAGACGAATGATGCTCGTTGCAGACGACGAGAGTGAAGATGGATATTGGATCACGATGTCGGAGTAATGGCCATTGCAGACGACGAGTGTGAAAATGGATGTTGGATCTCGAGGTCGGAGTGATGAGCATTGTTCAAGATCGAACCAACCTGGGATGAAGCGAACATACTTCCAGTCGACAGAGAATGCCACGGGCAGTCTTCAGGTATGTTTACTTGATTTCAAAATTAATGCGACGCGACGCAGAGAGATATACACTTGGGTCTTGAAATATAGACACAAGGAAGGGAACAGGTTCTAGTGCTGACCGCAGCACGAGAGTCCTAATCTAAGTGTGAGACTGGAGGTTTAGTAGGCTTATGCCCGGAAACCGAAAGAACAGAGGTATTCTTAGTGGGTAGGCAATGTTGATATATATTTATATATATCAACTATTGAATCCCACACAGGCCGGGTTCGCAACCGGTATCGCTTTTGAAGTTTTCACCTCGATAAAAAAAAACAAATATTTCATATATATATATATATATATATATATATATATATATATATATATATATATATATATATATATATATATATATATATATATATATATATATATATATATATATATTGTAACGCCGCAAATTCAAATCTACGACTTTACGTCGTTACTTGAACTAATATTTATATGCAAACTACCGTCGCATATTAATTCCGCCAATCATTCAATATCGAATACAATTAATGAACTCTGTAAGCATAAGTCACTATTACTTGCCGGCAGGTGGCACTGATGCTTATATATTGCCTCATAGTCGTGGACGTTTCTTGGTTGGGTGGTAGGATAATGTGCAGTTGAAGTAACTCAACTGATACCGATAGATGTCATTGTTTTCGATCTAATTGCCCCTCGATGTAGTATTTTTCTGAATAACCTTTGTCGCTAACAAGCAGTAGGATATCGAATCAAAACGAACGCGAATAATGTAAGTAAAGTGTAGAAAGTAGTGACAGTGTGGTACCAGTGAAAAGTGATCGGCTCTAGAAGGAGAAATTGTTTGTATGGCTTTTCGGCCGTCTTCAATCGCTGTATCCTCCTATCCGAAGTAGTGTTGTGATGGGTGTAGGTGATGTAAGGGAACATCCGCAGGGTGAGGAGTATGTTGTTCCGTTCCTGATTGCCCATACTTGGCTTCCTGGAGGAGAAATTGTTTGAATGGCTTTTCGGCCGTCTTCAATCGCTGTATCCTCCACGATCAAGTATGTGTTCCTTTCCCTATTGCCCGTACCCCGCTCCTGGAGGAGAAATTGTTGAATGGCTTTTCGGCGTCTTCAATCGCTGTATCCTCCTTTCTGACTGCCGGTACCTCGTTCCTGGAGGAGAAATTGTTGTTTTGGCATGACACCAGCCCATCTTCAATCGCTGTAATCTCCACGATCGAAGCCGTGTTTCTTCCGTCCTATCCCAACATGCTCACACGTCTATGTTCTTTTTGCATTGCTGGCATTTATCATACGTTACCTGTTTGCTGTTTGTATTCCACTGCTTCCGACCGACTACGAATCACTCTTCTATGCTACCGCTTGCTTTATTTGCCGACCGATCAAGCTATACTTCTTTTCACATGAGCACCGTTTCCGTACGATTCCGACGCGAATCACTCTTTTGTGATACTGTTTATTTTATTTTACCGACCGATTACCGAATAATTAACCCTTTTCTTCTAGCTGAGTATATTAAAGTATTTCGTAATGCCTGCTCTCCGTTTACATCTCTGCTCCGACTTATACTTTTTGAATATGTAATGAGACATAATAAAGCTGTATCAAATACTGAAGAAGGTACTATTATACTCTGTGATAAAATTTAGGAGTTTTATTTTCGAGGCTTCTTCGAAGCCAACCACCGCTCGAACCCTGGATTTTTCTTTTCTCTGGCTTCGAGTTACCCAGCCTTACATTTCGACCTCTTAAATGTAAGAAATATAATGTGTGGACCTTACCACGTAGGTAAAAAAGGTGGCGCCCGAACTTTTTCACCGAATAAGGGAGATACGACGAAGTATTTCCAGCACCCAAGCAAAGGAATAGCGTCACAAAATGGCGCCCGAGCAGGGGACCCTGAAGTTTCTTCCCTCCGTCGAAACACTTTGCCTGCACCGAGGAACAAACTGAGTCAAAGACCGAAGGAAGGCAAGTCCGAAAGCTCTCAAAAGCTCATGGAGCTTTGGACCAGGAATAGTCACTGAGCTTAAAGCTCAAGGAAGCTTTTTGCATCTCGCAATAATGGAGCTTTGAGCTTTAGCTATTTGGAGCTTTAACCTATTTGGCACTTCAACCTATTTTGAGCTTCAACCTATTTTGAGCTTCACCTATTTCGCGACCCGCCAAAAATATTGAAGGCCCACCCTACTGGAGTAGTCTGAGCTTTTCCGATACGCCGATATTTTACACCTGATTACTTCAACATTTATTGGGAGATTTCGATGCTGAATGAAGAATGAAACTGAAAAATTTCCGTTTATATCAAATTTCTGCCGTCCGTAGAATAATTGAAGAGGTATTACCGGAATCCGCGTGTAACGACACGTTCAAATTTGAGTGGATTTATCCAGAAGATACCAGAGTCCCGCAGAGTAATGGTACCCAGAAATGATATTTTGCTTTGATTTGACGATGGGGAGTATGAAATTTCCATTAATTCTGATGACTTCCTGCGTCTGACCTGCAATCAAACCGTTTAGACCTAAAGGTGATAAGAAACAACCAGTTCATATTGGAATATCGAAAGTTGTCTTTTTCACTTTTCGATTGCAGGACCGTTTATTTTCGAGAAAACTCGGACCGAATCATAGATGTTTGGGTTGGAGACATTATCCCTGGAGCCCTGGGATGGGTTGGAAATGTAATCCTAGGAAGCCCTGGAACTCCTATTGAGGAATCCATAGGAGTTTTCTAGAATTAAAGAGTTTAGGTAGATAAATGGAAACCCGGATTACTTATGGCAACACAAAATCTTGACGAAAAATGCTTTTCAAGAAAATCTCTGGCTGCTGGGTTGGAAACATTATCGTGGAGCCCTGGGAATGGGTTGGGAAATGTTGTCCTGAAAGTCCAGGTCCGCTTTCGAGGGAACAACCGAGATTTTTAACAAAGGATTAGACGTCATATTTGCGTAAAGTTTGATTTTTAAATGCTTTTCAAGAAAATCTCTGGCCGCTGGGTTGGAAACATTATCCTGGGAGCCGCTGGGATGGGTTGGAAATGTTGTCCTAAAAGTCCAGGTCCGCTTTCGAGGGAACAACCGAGATTTTAACAAAGGATTAGACGTCAATATTTGGCGTACAAGTTGATTTTTGTACGAGCGAAACTGAGCAGACGCCAATTTGCCTTCCACTTCAAGGAGTGGTGGGGACAAATATAAAAATCCGAAGAATGCCCGCTAGCCAAAAAGGACTCTTACCTGACGCATCATTCGTGAAAAGAGTCTCTCCGAATAGTAATACCAGACTAGATAAACCAACCGAGCTTTCAGTCATCCGAAGCAGTAAAGCCGACTTCACTTCGAAATAAATTCAGTATCCGTTTAATATTCCGCCGGTCTCTCTTCCGAAATATAAAGTATTGTTATATATAATTCCAGAAGATGGCTCAGAATGAAATTCCGGAAACCAGTACCGCCGATCCGTTTAATACCGACCGAACTATTGATGTGCACGAGTTGGATATATAATTGAAGAAAGACGATTTGGACAGTGAATTAGACAAATTTTCGCTCGATAAATCCGGCACCGTAGAAGACAAGAAAAAACGATTAGCTCGTTTCATCAAAAATGGGAGAGCCACGCCAAATCGACAACGAAGCAAACTAGCCCCCGCCAATTTTTGCTCCGGCAACCCTCCGCAATGCCGTCGACATGGGGATACACCCCTACTATGCAACCCGACTCGAAATGCTGATACTCCAGACCTTCTACGTTTTGGCATCAAGTTTGATGGAACGTCTGACCCAGCCGGCTTTCCTGGAAAAATTAGAAGAAGTATGCGTTTAACTTGAATAGCACCCGCAACGTTTGCTCACTGCTCTGCCTCAGGTGTTGGAAGGATCCTCGTTACTATGGTATCGAAATAATAAAAGTCACTTCCAGTGTTGGGAAGATTTCATACGACTTTTCCGGACTTTCTTTTTCCCCGTTGATCATCAAATAAATTTAGAAGCTGCCATTAGTCGTCGTCTACAGAAACCCCATGAGAGTGTTACGGACTACATCACCGATTAGCAGACGCTTATTCGAAGGCACGGAGATATGAATGCTCAACAGGAACTAACTTGGCTTCATCGAAACTTAATCCCCGAATTCCGACAGATGATATGGCGACAGGACTTTCATGATTTTACGTCTTTTATTGAGAAAGTTAAATCTGTTGAAAATTTGTATTTGGAACTGAGAGCAGCGAAGGAAACAAACATCCGAGTAGGCCCATCCATAAGGAGCAATAGTTTTCCATCTAACCGGTCAAATAGTAGCCCAACCAGGCCGCCGAATACTGTGAGTTACCAACGACGACCAAATAACGAGATCGCCGATAAACCCATTTGTTGGAGATGCGGTCAGACTGGACATGTTCGAACGAAATGTGAATTTGGACGGACGTCATTGAAGTATCTAGGGCATGAAGTGACATCCGAAGGTATCCGTACCGATCCTGACAAAATTCAGGCCATCATGAATTTGAAGGAACCCCGAAACATCAAAATGGTTCGTCAATTTCTCGGTATCTGTTCTTGGTACCGACGCTTCGTTCCATCGTTCTCACAAATGGCATCGCCGTTAACAATCCTACTTCGAAAGAAAGTCAAGTGGAAGTGGGGAAGTGAACAACAAACCACCTTCGACACCCTGAAGAAGAAATTAACCGAATCACCAGTTTTGGCGTGTCCAAACTTCGAACTTCCATTCGAATTACAAACCGACGCCTCAGAGTTAGGTTTAGGAGCCGCCCTGATACAGAAACAAGATGGACAAGATCGAGTCATCGCTTACGCCAGTCGAACACTCCAGCCTGCCGAAAAAAATTACTCTGTTACTGAGAAGGAATGTTCAGCGATAGTATATGGCATCGAAAAAATGAGAGCTTACTCAGAAGGTTACCGATTCTCCGTTGTAACTGACCATCAAAGTTTAAAGTGGCTGCACTCCATAAAGAGCCCCACAGGACGTATTGCGAGGTGGAGTGTTTTCTTGCAACAATTCGATTTTGACATCAAATATCGAAAAGGGGTTTTGAATAAGGTAGCCGATGCTCTATCACGTCAACCCATTGACGATGTAGGCCATTCAGAGAATTCTCTCTTCGCCGTCGAAAGTACTAAAATCGGTGAATTGTCCCTGTATAAAAAGAAGATTCGCCGCAGTAAGGGCAAACCCGCAAGCCTTTTCTGACTACTTGTATTCAAGAAGGTCGTTTGTACCGACATTTTTCGACTATAGTGATATGACAGACGCCGATTTGATGAACCCTTGGAAATTATGCGTGGCTACGCCTGACAGAGTACAAGTCTTGAAAGAGAATCATGACGTCCCTACTGCCGGTCACCTAGGGATAGTCAAAACCGCGGTTAAAATTGCGCTCCGTTACTACTTGGCCAGGAATGTTTCGCAACATTAGCAAATATGTCAAAGGATGTCTGCATTGTCAACGGTACAAAGTCTCCCAGCGACAGATAGCCGGAAAAAAAAGTTCGCTAGCCCAGTAACCTGTCCATGGCACACCGTAAGCACTGACCTGGTTGGACCGCTACCAAGATCAACTAGAGGAAATAACTTTTTGGTAGTGTTTCAGGATCGTTTCACTAAATGGGTTACATGTAAACCAATCCGCAAGGCTACGGCAACCGCAGTCTCACAAGCACTAATTGAAGAGGTTATCACCCGTTTCGGCTGCCCTCGAGTTTTTAATTCAGCGATAATGGAACACAATACAAGAGTAAGATATTTACATCGACGCTACAAGAATGTGGCATCCATCATCAGTTAGCCCCCGCATACACTCCACAGTGTAATCCCGTCGAAAGGGCGAACCGCACATTGAAAACCATGATTGCTCAATATTATGAACAGAACCACAGCAACATGGGATCATAACCATTCTCTGAATTTACCGTTTTTGCAATAAATACGTCCAGACAGGAATCCAACACAATTCACGCCGCAATTTTTGAATTTTGGAAGAAGAAGTTAGAGATTCCGAGTATCCTTACGATAAATGTGCCAGAAGAGGACGCCTCGCGACGACTCCGAGCTAGAAGAACATACGATCAACACTCGACCACAAATTGACCGACTTCAAAAGTTACAAGGATACCTATGAAACTTCGTCAAAATAAACTTAGCCCGCTCCTTCGAAAAACAAAGCCGATATTACAACCTCAGGACGTCGAGAGTGGCGTTGCCATGTAGGAGATAGAGTCATGAAGAGGGAACATTGCCTTCTCCAACGCAACCCGCGATTTT
>JARQZK010004623.1:0-33302 GCA_030704885.1 Cynegetis impunctata
TGGAAGTGCGGAAAAAGAAGCAAGAAGAATAATACCAGTAACTTTGACATATCTAAACAAATTATCAGATCTTTCAAAAACTCAGGATGACCAACAGTTGAAAGAACAATTATCTGGACTATGCAGACAAGCAGAGTTGAGATCTCCAGAATTTTCAGCAGCTGGATTCTTTACTGTTAATCTCACTATGCTTGGATTCATAATGGGAAGTGTAACTTCTTACATTATTGTCACTTTGCAATTGGCACCAGGTGATAAAACCAAGGATCACCATGTGTCACAAGTTCGGACGAATTAATTTGAATATTTTCGTGTTGACAGTAGCTTGCTGATATGTCATCATCAATTTCTGATGAAGTCAACTTAGTTAATGGAAGCCTCACGTCTGTATTTTGTTGTACGTTTTGATATGCGAATTAGTTTGAAAATGTTTTATTCCAAAATTCGTAACTATTTATGTTTTTATTACAAACATATAGGACAGTTATTTAAATAAAGCCATATATTAACACATTTTCTTTATTAATTTTCTGGTTCCAATAATAATTATATTGAAGACGAAGAATAAAAAAACTCTATCGCAGCGAGCTGCATTAGAATAGCAGGTTTTCAAAACGAATCCAGTTTGAAAAAACTGTAACGTCCCGGCTTAACCGCCGCCACTGAATTCTAAATCGAAATACCGTGTTTCACAGAATAGACTCGCGCTTTTCGGGATGACCTGCGTATTACGAAAATGTCGAGATAGCGTTGAATTTCCACGTGAAACATGTAATATCGTGCTCTTGCCAAATAACTGTTGAAGAAGTAACATCATTAAGAAAGTATTAGAATTATATTCCATATCTATTGAACGACTATTCAATATATTAAAATTTTTAAGTATGTGTGGCGTCTGATAGACGCCACCTGGTCTGGAGTTAAAAAAAAAACCACCTTGTCTGGAGTTTAAAGAACCACCTTTTCTGGAGCTAAAAATCACCTTATCTGGGGCTAATATTCACCTTGGAAACCACAGCTGAACCAGGGCAGAAGTCACGAGTATAATCCACCTAGGAAAAACGTCGATAGAAAATTAAATAAAATAAAAAGAAAAGATAAGTCTCATTACATGTAATAAGAAAATAGTAAATACCTTTATTTTATCTTGTTGTTATTACTGAGAACAAACTAGAACCTATTATGTTTAACCAATCTCCCTGCTAGCTCGGGTATAAATATATATTAAAAGGGAGAGTGGTTACAAAACTATTCATTCAAATATGATTTTTGTCCCAAATCCAAAAAACAAAAATAGCGCCCTCTATCGTGTAAACAATATGTATTTCCTCCTTCGGTGGGTCAACCCCCCAACCAATTTATATCGAAATAAATACCATCCAAGAATTCATACGAAGCTGCTTACATACGAAGTTTCAACCCTATGGTCCCAAAGTTGTGCCTTCTATCGTGTGAACAAGACTTTTCTCTTCCTGGGGGGTCAACCCCTCAAGAAATTCCTACCAAAACCAATCCCATCCAATATATCATACGAAACTACCTACTCACAAACTTTCGATCCTATTGCTGCAAAATTACGCCCTTTGAAATGTAAACATTATTTATTTCTTGCCCCAGGGGGTCAACCCCACAACCAATTCGAACCAAAACCAATCCCATCCAAGATATCTTTCAAAAATGCCTACTTACAAACTCTCAACCCTATTACTCCAAAATTGCGAGCTTTATCGTGTAAACAAGATTTATTTCGTCCCCCAGGGGGTCAACCCCCCATTCAATTGAAACCAAGACCAATTCCACCCAAGAGATCATACGAAACTACATATTTACAAATTTTCAACCCTATTGCTTCAAAATTGCACCCTTCAGCGTGTAAACAAGATTTATTTCTTTCCCCAGGGGGTCAACCCCCCAACCAATTTGAACCAAAAACAACGTTTCTGGCTAGTTGTAAATGAACTGACTGGTATTGGTGTTGGATATTATTAGCATGCTGTCTTTAGCAAAGCTCAAAATTTTTTTTCCAAGTGGAATATAGGAGATCATTTATATGTGAAAGAAAAATCGTCGGTGACAAGCTGGAACCTTGAGGCACACCCGCTTTCATCTGAGCTCACTATCGACCACAACCTGTATTGATCTTTCATAGAAACAGCTGTCGATCTAGCCTCATAGTTTTCAAGGAATTGTGAACAACTGGATCGAAGGTCTTAGAGATATCTAAAGCAAGTGCTAATGATTCTCCATGGTTCTAGATAAAGTAAGACTCCTTTGAACGACAAAGTCGAAAGCCGTATTGATGATTTCATAAAGTTTGTTTGCATGTCTGCTGTTAGTGTTATTAAATATGCATTATTATGAATGCCTGCTTTATTTATTTTCGTTATTCAGAGGCATAAACATAATTTATGGTAACTATGTAGTTTTGGATTGATTGGGCCGATACTTGGTGTAAATTAATAAACATATTGAAATAATGGTTAAAAATAACAATTTACACATTTATTATAAGAAATAACGCATGACGCACGTTTCGGTGGAACTTCACTTTCTTCAGATGCTAATGGCAAACTAACTATGATTCTCTGTTATATCGAAAACAAGAAATGACAAATGATGTAGAAGGGGTAAATACAAAGATGGTTACAAATAATTATTAGAAAAGGAAAAACCAATTCTGAACTGGTTAGTCAAGTAGTTCGGTAATTTTGAAAAGATTGAAAAGGGGGCTTGAAGTATGATCGATTTGGCTATTCAATAGGAGACCGGAATGCTTGTATTTATTTATCTGTAATGATTCTAAAAAATTAAGTTTAATTCCCTTACTTTCAGTATTTAATATTTTAAAATCGAAATTGAAAGTGTGATTTTCTTGGATTAAATGGTTTTTGCATAATGTGAATCCCACTTCTGATTAACAAAGCTACGTTTGTGTTCTGAAATTCTAGTTTGAAAACTTCTGAAAGTTCTACCAATGTAAAACTTATCACAATCGCCACAATTAATTTTATAAACTCCTGATTTATTATCTTTATGAACTTTGGATTTATTATTTTTTATATGATTTCCTAAATTATTACCGTATATATATATATATATATATATATATATATATATATATATATATATATATATATAAATGAAAAACTTGGTTGTCGGAATGAACCGCGTAAAAGATTTGAAGAATCTCGACGTTTCGGCTCCTTTTGCGAAGCCATCTTCAGGAGAATTAGAAGGGAAATAATTCAGATACGTGGCCTCAATCTGCCTACTCCACGAATCGAATTAGGAAGAATCGGAAACAATACGATTGCGTGGTCTCAACCTGCCTACTCTTCAGAGTCAACTGACAGGCCGATCGTCGCGTGGCCGCATTTATAGGGGAGGGGCGGGCGGGTACTCTATTGACGTAGTTATGGAAATATTTGTGGAAATTTTATATTGAAGTTAGAATTAGTTATCTATACTAATTTTATAAAGAGGAAATATTTGATTGTTTGTTTGTTCGTTTGCATTGAATAGGCTCCGAAACTACTGAACCGATTTGAAAAATTCTTTCATTGTTGGAAAGCTACACTTTTCTCAGAGGCTATATTATATTTTCAAAAAAATTTGAAGAAAAGGTATTTTCAAATTAAATATTTTTTATATCGTGAAATTTTGCCAAGTGTTCTGTTCATTTTGAAAATACCTTCTTTTCGAATAAATATTGAAACGTGTTTCCCCAAGAGTTGAACGAAATATCAATTAACAATATTAAATGAACATTAGTTCACGGTCAATTGTTTATCGATTGAATTTGTTTCACGCAATTGATAATACATATCACTAGGAAGCAGCTATTAATTATGTAAGAACTAAACTATTTGAAACGTCTAATGAAATATTGATCCCTACTGTACTGCATTATAATACAAAATAAAAAAATAGAACATTTAGGTATATGATTTTATTGTCGATAAATATTTTACTATACGAACTAGGAAACTAGATTTCATGTAAAAACAACTCCTAATTCTCTCAAGAATGAATTTGAAATATGCAAAAAGAAACTATACATAGTATTGAAACAATGGTTAAAAATAACAATTTACACATTTATTATAAAAAATAACGCATGACGCACGTTTCGGTGGAACTTCACCTTCTTCAGATGCTAATGGCAAGCTAACTATGATTCTCTGTTATATCGAAAACAAGAAATGACAAATTATATAGAAGGGGTAAATACAAGGATGGTTACAAATAATTATTAGAAAAGGAAAAACCAATTCTGAACTGCTAGTCAGGTAGTTCGGTAATTTTGAAAAGATTGAGAAGGGGGCTTGAAGTATGATCGATTTGGCTATTCAATAGGAGACCGGAATGCTTGTATCTATTTATCTGTAATGATTCTAAAAAATTAAGTTTAATTCCCTTACTTTCATCAATTAATATTTAAAAGTCAAAATTGAATGTGTGATTTTCTTGGATTAAATGGTTTGCATAATGTGATCCGACTTCTGATTAACAAAACTACGTTTGTGTTCTGAAATTCTAGTTTGAAAACTTCTGAGAGTTCTACCAATGTAAAACTTATCACAATCGCCACAATTAATTTTATAAACTCCCGATTTATTATCTTTATGAACTTTGGATTTATTATTTTTTTTATGATTTCCTAAATTATTACCGGTGCGATAAGCAATGTTAATTTTGTGCTTAGATAAGAGAGATTTAAGTTTTTTACTTGAATTTCCGATGAAAGTGAGGCTGTTATATTTGATATTATTTTTAATAAGGGGGTACACCTGATTAATCGCATTTTTGAAAAAATTTTTATCTATCATAATGTCTATAATATTGGGATCATAATTATTATTTACGGCAATTTGTTTAATTATATTTTTCTCGATGTTAAAATTGGCGTTTGAAAGTGGAATATTTACTAAACGATGTACCATACTATTGAAAGCTGCCATTTTGACATTCCGACAACCAAGTTTTTCATTTATATATATATATATATATATATATATATATATATATATATATATATATATATATATATATATATATATATATATATATATATATATATATATATATATATATATATATATATATATATATATATATATATATATATATATATATATATATATATATATATATATATATATATATATATATATATATATATATATATATATATATATATATATATATATATATATATATATATACAGGGTGTTCCAGAATAACATCAGAAAATTTCGAGGGGTTATTCTTTAAGACATTTTAAGGAAAAAAGTTTCTTTGAATGTACGTCCGCAAATGCTTCCTTACCGAAATACAGGGCGTTGAAGTTTGAGAAAATAATGTCATATTCTTTGATATCTTCTAAACTAAAAAAGCTATCAAAATGAACTCTAGAACATTGTTATAGCTCCTTAAACTCTATAAACTACTGTTGGAAGTTTTTCCAAAATTGTTAAGGAACGGAGAATAGGGGGGTACCGTGGGTTTCATTTAACCATATTTATGAGGGAGGTTGATATTGGTGAATAAAAATGGGATAAGTAATAACTTTGAAATTTTTTGAATCAATTTTGTCTCCTGCTTCAATTCAATATTATGAAGCGTTTTAAAGATATATATATATATATATATATATATATATATATATATATATATATATATATATATATATATATATATATATATATATATATATATATATATATATATATACAGGGCTATTCAAATTCGAGTATATGCATGGGGATTTCGATATTATATGGATAAAAAAAATCTGATCTAGCTCCTTTAGTTCTGGAGTTATATAGGAAAATTCGAAAATTTCGAAATCCTTTTTTGCCTATATCTTTTTATTTAATGAATGATTTTCAAAACAATTGTCACTTTGCCATTGCCACTTTTTCTAAGCTATCTAAATATCTGAATAAAAATTATATACAGGGTGTCGTATAAATTGGGCCACCCTCAACTTTCAATTTTCAAATACGGACCTGTATTTTTTATTGCATTTTTTTGAATGCCAAGAGTCATGTTTTATATTGACGTAGTATTTTCATCTGATTTACAGAGTGTTCTGGAATTTTTGAACTATTACCAGTAAAACTTCAACATTTTTTCAAAATTTCTGCTCTAATTAAATAAATATCATATAATAAGGTATAAAATGCCTAGGATTTGGAAGATAATCAACATTATTCGACGAAAAATGTCTTCTTCAAGAATTCATCCTCATTTCAGATCACGCAATCCATGATCAATATACGAAAATGAAAAATTGCTATAACAATGTTCTAAAGTTCATTTTGATAGCTTCCGTGGTTTTGGATATGTTTAAAAAAATGATATTTTCATTTCAAACTTCAACATCCTTTATTTCGGTGAGGAAGCATTTGCGGACCTACATTCTTCAGGAATAACCTCTTGAAATTTTCTGACGTTATTCTGGAACACCCTGTATATACGAAATACAGCTGACCTTGGGAGTGATAAGGAATTTCCATCCAAAAATAACTGAATAATTCCTCTTAGGTAAGGTAAGTTGATCCAAATATTACTTCGCTTATTGAGTCATATTAAAATAAAAAATAAATCAATGATAAAGAAAAATCTAACATCGGAGAAAACAGTGGTATTTACAAAATATTTTGCGACGAATGTCCTGCTTTCTATATTGGACAGACAGGAAGGAATATAAATATTCGTGTTGAAGAACATAAAAAGTCAATTTTACGAAACAAAAATACCACTGGCTTCTCTGAACATTGTATAAAATTCAATCACTTCCTGGATTTCAACAAAACCAAATTGTTACATTCAGGTAACAAAGGAAAATGCCTTGACCTTCTTGAAATTCTCGCCCATAATAGTCAATTACCCCTTGTAAACGAACAAATTGATTTTCAGGTATCACCTTTGCTTTTGTCTGTTTTATAAATTACGATGCAATACTCTCCTGTAGTCAGTCTTGATAATGTCGACTTTTCGTTACTGCTAAATACAGTATCTAAATATTTTTTATATTGTGAAACATAAGCCAAGTGTTTTTATTTTAAATATTGACATTGACATATCTGTCTTAGTAGAAAAGATAAAGTATATGCAACTCGAAAATAATGAAAGAAAATTTGCAGTTAATATACCTTGAAATTTGAAATGAGAATTATTTTAATTATATTTGCGAAATATAGAAAATGACTTTCTAGACTGAAGTTATAAGTTTAAGATAAGTAGCAATAAATTTTTCAATTTTCAGGCATAAAAATCTATTCAAAAAAATTTTGAATAAAGTTCCTTATAGCAGGTACACTCTATACTATTGGTCAATGAAAGATAGGTCTCAAACTATGTCCGACACGACTGACACGACGTTATTAGATGTGCGCATCAGCAGTATTCATATATGCGTATTGTTGTTATTTTTTTCAACTCAAGGGATCTACAGTTTAACGCCAGTTCCGAAAGGATAATGTGCTTGAATTTAAGTCATTACCCGACAGATTAATTTATGAACCACTAAATTCCGGACAAAAGAACCTAGAGCAATGTGGGACTCGAACCCACAATCCTCGGTTTACAAGCGATACACCTTACTGCTGAGCTACCGGTGCCTCTTATTGTTATTATATTATTGATAAAGAATCAATTGTGAAAACGATTCAGTGGTCAGGTAAGTGAATTTTAGAAAGATACTCTATATAAATATATGAGTATAATGTCAGTGTGTTATTAAGGTAATTCCGGAAGAGATGCCGATTTTTCACATTTTCTTGGTTAACTAATTTCAAAATAATCATTGAGTAATGAAACTATGCCTATCGGATATAATATTTATTTGGTAAACAAGGCACATAAGTATTATTCCTTAAACTTACCCTAATAAACAATGAAAAAACATTTTCGCATACTCTGTAAATCGGCATCTCTACCTAATATCACGGGAGAGATGCCGCAAGCTCAAGGTAGAGATGCCTCTACATTTTTTTCTTTTTAATCAACAATTTTACACAGATTTCGCATGTATTTTGGTATTTCGTACACCCTTCATGCAGCCACTGCTGACAATGGATGCACTGAATCCAGTCATCGGTTTTGGTTGTCTTGGTATACCTACTCTTCACCACAACCAGTACAGGTTGCGTCATTGTAAGTTTCCATGTCCGAGCTACTGTCATGAATAGAAATGTCCAAATCTTCATCAGTAGATTCCTCCAACTCCAGTTCTTTTATTTTCTGTTCTCCTTTGGGTACCGTTTTCGCAGCAAATTTCCCTTTTTTAAATACGATGCGTGTTTAAGCACGTTTAAGTTTCTTAATTTCCATCTCTTCTTTGCGCTCTTGGTTTTTCTTGCGCTTTTCTATGCCTTCTGCACTATTTAAAATTTCTGCGATTTTCTCCTAACATCTAGTACAGCAGTACCTGGAACAGGTGATACAATGTACAGGGCTTTGCCAGGCGTAATTTTTCTAGGAGTCGAAACGTGCGTGATTTGGGCTGCTGGTAGTTCAGCCGATTCAGCAACGTGTGAAGTTGACGGCAGTGGAGAAAATCTTCCTTCTTCTTGACACGGCACTTCCGCAGGCGCTTCATTTGTTCCCACGTCAGTGCATCCATAAGCATAGTCCGGAATATTTTGCGGGTTAAGCGGATAAATTCCGGTCGCCCTAAAACCAGATGTGGCGTTTTGAACATTTGCAGATTTTCCCCAAACGACACGTAGGAGTCGTCCGAACTGCAGCCTACTAATTCTTTTGTCGACGTTCGATTTCACCCACGTATCACATGCTTGAAGAAATGATGCTTTTAAAGACTTGAAAAACGACCGATCCAGCGGTTGGAGGTAGTCTGTGGTATGTGGCGGAAGGCAAAGAAGAATGATTTCATTTTCATCGGCAAATGTCAGTGTTTCGACTGAACTGCAGTGTGATCCATGACCCTCAAGTATCAATACCACTTTACCTGCAGTTTTCCTTGGGACAAAATGAAACTTAAGACACTCTAGAAAAATGTGTGTGTTTATGTACGCCGACTTCTGGTTCATGTACACTACAGAGCCTGGTGGCATCCCATCCTCAAATTCGGGTTTTTTATTTTTACCCTTGAAAATGCATGCGGGTGGCAAAAAAGTTCCTTCTGCGTTGCAACAGCCTAAAACTGTTATCGTTTCTCCCCGTTCTGCGGCTGTCAACGCTGACACGACTTTTGACCCTCTCTTGGCAATGACCTCTCCTGGACAGTTGTTCAGTTGGAGTACAGTCTCATCCATATTATATAGACAAGCAGGTTTGCCGAGTAGCTGATGTTCCTCCAATATAGAAGAGAGTAGTTCAAAATATTTGGCAACTACTTCTCGATCCATGCCGACACTTCTATTGCGGGACAAGGCTTCAGCCTTCCTTATGAACAATTCAGGATGTCGTCGTAAAAAAGACGAAAGCCAGTCACAACCTGCGAGTTCAGCTTGTCTATTAAATTTGTGCTGTATTTTCAACTGCTCTGCTAGGTAAAACGCCATTTGTCTAACTTCTAATCTCGTAGGAGTAAATCCCCTTACCTGCAGTTTGTTTATGTGTATAACAATTTTCTTTTCAGCATTTTCACCAAGCAAACTGTCAGGTCCCATTCGTCCTTTTTTGGAATTTCCGGATGCAACTCTGCGTTTTAAAGTTCTTGGTGGAATTTCAAAAACTCTAGCAGCTTCGTGTACATCCATACCTTCTGCTATACTTTGCATAGCAAAGCTCCTTCGGTTCATTTACCCCTATTATGACAATTTCTTTCGTATTTGCTCGGCATATCTGAAATTAAAATATTTTTTTAGGTTAGCCATAACACCCTATTAAAAATCGGCATCTCTCCCGAATTTCCGGGAGAGATGCCGAATGCTCCTGAACAGTTTCAACTGGGATAAAGATGACCCAAATAAGCAAAGGTATAACCTCATTCTATGCTGTTTCACTATATTCATGCAAATTTTATACTAGATCATTTATTAAGTAAGTACGGTACACTAACCTTGTACTCCGAAAAACTTTTCACTTGGCAGAAATTGAAAATCTCAGTTAAATTAAAAATGATTGGAGATTGCCTAATGCCGACTACAGACTTCGATAGGCACTGACACGTGAATGATTAGGCGCGTAACTAATGTCCCGCAGATGAGTACGTTCGGAAATATGGTCAATCGGCATCTCTACCATGCCGGCATCTCTACCGGAATTACCCTATAGATTATGAATGATTGCAGAATTCATTTTAATTTTCACCAATAATCTACGATCTATTCGTATAATGAAAATCAGGAATGAATAATCGAAGATAACAAATTTTTTAACATTTTCAAATTTTCTCCATATAAAAAGTATGAAATTGGATGAATTTTATTTGATTATTAATAATGATCCAGCAAAATCTTAAACAAGATACTTGATAAGATGTCCTTTTTAGGGTTCCATACCCAAAGTGTAAAAACGGGACCCTATTAATAAGACTTCGTTGTCCGTCCGTCTGTCTGTCTGTCTGCGATAGCTAGACAAATTATGTATTTCTGTTGCCGCTGTAACAAAAAATACTTAAAACAAAATAAAATAAATATTCAAGGGGGGCACCCATACAACAAACACACTTATTCACAAAATATTCAGTTGTATTTTTACTTTGATAATAAATAATAAAATTAAAATAAAATAAATATTTAAGGGGGGCACACAAACCAATCATTAGGTACTAAGATTAAATGTACTGATTGACTTCTTATTTTTATAATAACTAATCATTGTAATTTCATAAGCATCAAAAAAATTATTAATTTTAATTTTATTACCGTTCTTCCCTTTTTTAATTTAATTGCCCCCTTACGTATTTTCATTTAATTACTTTTAAATGTTGCTATTTTACTTTAATAATAATTCTAATAGATACACATAAAAAAGAAACTTCATTCCAACCGGTATTCCAACGACACCTCTTGTTTTTTTTTTTTAAATTTGTGTTGTTACTAACAACCATCAGATATTAACTGAGATTGAATTCTCGCACATTACTTGGTGAAACATCATAAGGAATAAAGTATAAACTTTAAAATAAAAAACACTTGGCTTATGTTTCACAATATAAAAAAATATTTAGATACTGTATTTAGCAGTAGCGAAACAGAGTTATTTCAAATTTAATAAATTATTTCAAATTTAATAATATAATTTTTTTATTTTGTTGAGTGACATTTTCATGAATAACTTAGAAGAAAAAAATTTCAATGCTGATAATAATTTAATTACTAACGTTTCATTATGGAGGCGTTATGTAGATGATATTTTTTGTATTTGGACCGGTACAGATAGGCAGTTAGATAATTTCCTTAAATATATAAATACTTTCTACAACTCAATTGAATTTACAAAAGAAGTAGAAAACGAAAACGGTACCTTGAATTTCTTAGACGTTCAGATTGCTAGGAATTTGAATTCTCTTGCTTTCAACATTTATAGAAAACCAACCTTCACAGATACTTTAATTCACAGCGACAGTAACCAACACATTAAAATAAAACCCAGTGCTTTTCATTCGTTCATACATAGGTTGTTCACGATTCCATCATCGGAAGCAAATTTTCAAACTGAAGTTAATACAATTAAATTATTAGCCACTAATAACAGTTACAATGAAAGTCTTATCGACAAGCTCATTGGGAAAAAACGAATAAAGTATTTGTTGCATTCAACATACCCCACGCAAACTATTAATGAAGAACAAAAATACTTCCCAATAAATTATGTGCCTAATGTGAGTAGCAAAATTTGTAACAGACTATCAAAAAATAACGTTAAAACAATTTGTACAAATAAAAGAAACTTGAAGTCATTCTTGGTCAATAATAAAGAAAAATCTAACATCGGAGAAAACAGTGGTATTAACAAAATATTTTGCGACGAATGTCCTGCTTTCTATATTGGACAGACAGGAAGGAATATAAATATTCGTGTTGAAGAACATAAAAAGTAAATTTTACAAAACAAAAACACCACTGGCTTCTCTGAGCATTGTTTAAAATTCAATCACTTTTGGATTTCAACAAAACCAAATTGTTACATGCAGGTAATAAAGGAAAGCGCCTTGACCTTCTTGAAATTCTCGAAATAAGTTCCGCCCATAATAGTCAATTACCCCTTGTAAACGAACAAATTGATTTTAAGGTATCACCTTTGCTTTTGTCTGTCTTATAAAATACAATGTAATACTCTCCTGTAGTCAGTCTTGATAATGAGTTCATAACTCGAAACATGTCGACTTTTCGTTACTGCTAAATACAGTATATAAATATTTTTTATATTGTGAAACATAAGCCAAGTGTTTTTTATTTTAGAGTTTATACTTTATTCATCAGATATTATCCGACAATCAGATAGCAAATAATTGTTTCAGAAATTATTTGAAAATAATTGTATGTTGAATAGTTTCTATACGAAATAGCCAAAAGTTTTTTCATTCTCAATTCATCATGACCATAAACTCCTAATCATTATTAGGTGGAATCTACTCCAATTGTCGTGTTTAATAAACCTATCTACATGACATCCTTCAATTTGGAAATGACATTTTTTATCAGACACGCACGATCAAAAAAATTACTTCATTATTCTGCTTTCACTCAATTCCAAACCACAGATAACACACAATGAATGTCGGGGACTTCACGATATATTTATGCAATATTCTGTGCATTATACCGCCCATTACTTGCAGACAGAGAAATTTTAACAAGAAAATTCACTGTTACTGGACAGCAACAGTCATTATCATAGTTCTTATCGTGTTCAGTTTATCAACATACTACAGGATCGGTGAAGTGTACAATTTTATGGAACCTACTATATCCCTACTGGACCAGTTATCTCAAACTTCATCTACTCTAACCAATCTGTTAACATCTGTGGAAATTACCTTTTTCTCTCGATCGTTTCAAGATTTCTTCAGAAAGTTATCACGTAATGGGGATACATCGGATTGGATAAAATGTTTGAATAACAGGAAGATGTTCTTGGTGTTCAATTTTGGTTTGCTAGTTACTCTTGGTGTGGATATAAGCTACTGGTCGAAGACTTTAGGAATCTATAGGTATCTACTATTTGCGCTCAGGGATTTGCAGTTTTACCAGAATGGCCTGAACATATACTTGCTGGTTTGTTTGTGCAATGGCATAAATGTGCAGTTGAAAAAATATAACCAAAAATTGTTGAAGTTCATGAAAAACTCAAGAGCGTCAGATTCCAACTCGTTCACAGTCAATAAGAGTGAATCGGAGGAAGATCTGAATGAGTTGCGAAGATCGCAATGTGCTCTGTTGAATTTGGTGCCACATTTTAACAGAGTGTTCGGAAGAAACATCTTGTTGATTATCTTCAATTGTATAGTAAACACTATTCTGTTTACTTCCACAGCTCTTGTGTGCATAATGAGGAAGATGGATTTTCAGGGTATTCAACCTGATATTTGCTTCTATCTTCTGTGCTGTTTTTGGATTTCTGAATCACTGGTAAGTTAGTTTTTCTTGTATTTATTAGTTATTAGATAAACATATTCTATGAAAATGTAATGTATCATGTATGGGATTTGATATTGAAATAGGTTCAATCCTGAAATATTTTAATAACAGAGTAACATTTGAGGAATTTCTGCCTCAAGTCGAATGTACGAATCGATCTTTTGCCAATTGCATCAAAATTATCATTGTTGAGAAATCTCTACATAAAAATGTCGGCGGTCGCAGCAAAAACCTTATAGTACAAATTTGCAACCCTATAGTTCAATTTTTAGGGGAGTTTGGGGGTGCCAAAATCCGTTTTTAGTTACATGCAGCCTCCGAAATCTCTAGAAGGTTGAATTTCGAATATGTTGCTGATAATAGAACTCTATAGAACATTTAGACTCGCCACAAAAAGTATTACTTCTACTCCTGATAAAACAATATACTATTTTCCGCAAACGTCAAAAAACGACGACTTTTTTAACCTCAGTTCTCAATGTTGAAGTTTGATTTCACAGACGTCCTTTTGTTTTCACTTTTTTGTCCGGCAGTGAGAGTACAAAAAAGTACACTTTTTTGTACTCTCACGGCCATATCAAGAACGTCAGGCGGAGTACAGTTGGGTTCCGAATCCGACATAATGTAATAATAATAATAATAATAATAATAATAAGGACTTTATTGATTATGAGAGGCGAAGTCTAGCAAAGCTATTCTACTAAACCTCGAACTATAAAAAACAAAATATAATCAATGAAACAAAGTAACAAAATAAACAAAAAAAAAATATATATAAAAAAAGAAAAAGAAGAAAAAAATTAAGAATCTATATAAAATGAAATGAAAATAAATAATTAATGGAATAAAACAACTCAATGTGAAATGAAATACAGACAAATAATGAACCAGACACGAAATGAAAAACTGAAACAAATCGTAAATTATTAGGAGTAAATAAGAATGTAAACATTGAATATAAATTGACAATAACAAACTAAAGTTCATTCATTAGGTAGCCCTGAATAAAAATTAAACAGCTATTTGTGCAGATAGAAGTCTCGATCTGATATTCTTCTTGAAACTATGTACCTAATGAAAGTTTTTTAATATTCCTAGGTATCTTATTATATACAGCTATAGAATTATATGAGAAAGATCTTTCAAAGATAGCTAGGCGAAACCTAGGGAGGTGGAGAGTATCCCCATGTCTAATATTAACAGCATGAGAATTACCTCTGAAACTCAATCTACAATGAAGATAAGAAGGCATCCTAGATGATAGAATTCGGTGGACTAAAGAACTCATATGAAAAAAGAAAACTTGGTTCATTCTCAGCCACTGTAGTTGATCAATCTTAGCCGAAATCCTCTCATATTTGCGTACTCTGAATACAAATCGACAACATGAATTCTGAATGCGCTGTAGTCTATTCCTCGAAAATTGATCTAGACAGGGATAGATAAGGACCAGACCATAGTGCAGAATCGGCAAAATTAGCGTTTCTACAAGTTTTTTACGCATCCTAAAATTCAATATGCTAACATTCATATACAGAGTCCTAAGAGACATGTAGCATTTTCTTACCAAATGCAAAATATGATCACGAAAACGTAATTGATCCTCCATAATGATTCCTAAATTCTTAGCAGAATTACTTTGAGAAAGACCCACGCCATCCAACATAATAGAAACATTCTCATGTACCATCGACCTTTTAGCACTCGAGCTGAATAGAAGTAAAGTGCACTTAGAGGGATTCAGCCTTAGATTGTGTTCCTTCGAGAAACAAGCCATGCCTTCCAGATCCTGATTTATATATGTAGAAGCCTCTGCAGCCCTCTCCGAAACGAAAGGGTAGTACAACTGGGAATCATCCGCAAATGCATGATACTGACAATGATTCAATCCCATGAACAGGTCCGCTGTGTACACCAGGTAGAGAATTGGACCTAATATCGACCCCTGGGGCACACCTGACGTAACAGATAGTGCCTCAGAGTAGGAACCATCGATTTTAACAATTTGCTTTCTCCCATTGAGATAGGATTCAAAAAATTTCACAGAGTCAACATCAGAGCCAAAATAATCTGTAAGAAAAGTTTTATATATTTTGATTCAATATTAATACTCGGAGACTTTCCAAAAACGCACAGTCCTATAATGCGTAGATAAGTGACTTTGAATGTTTTTGACTATTATTTTGTTGAATTATTTGTGTTGCCTTGACATCTACAAAACCAGTAAGCAACACCGTTTGCGGAAAAATTCGCATGTTTTATTCGGAGAAAAGCACTTTTTGTGGCTCGACTAAAATTGACAAACATTTAGTCACAAAAAGTATTCCTTTTACTCCTAACAAAACAATATACTAATGCAATTCAGGCATTAAAATCTTCGGAGTAGATGGAAATACCAATCTCCCACAAATATTTTAGTGAAAGCTGCTAAAGCTGTTGATGCGCTTGTGCTAGAAAAAATTGGGCGGATTTAAAAGGAAGAATATCTTCATTTCGAGGTGTGACTGATGAAACACTACCTACGTGTACCTTGTCGGCGAAACCGTTTTGATGGCCCATTTTCAAGAATTGTCAGAGTCATATTTTCCCAATTTCCTTCGGACAAAGTTCTCAATCTTACAGAACTAATAGTTCATATGAAGATAAGAAGCAATGAAAAGTTGATTTCGTTTTTTTTTGGTAAAAATTATCCGCCTAGTTTTTTTTGGCACAAGCGCTTTAACAACTTGCACTAAAATATCTTGGGGGTGATTGGTATTTCCTTCTACTTCCGACATTTTTATATCACAAAATAATTTTTTCACCTATATAATAATATTATATGTTTATTTCACCTTGGATACGGTTGCTATAAACACACTCGTTATGCCATAGGGCGTAATGAGCGGGCGTTATGGATCATAACGCCCGCTAATTGTACGAGGAGAAATGAAGCAGCTTTCATTGATTAAATACTTCATAATCCTTGTCGTATACGATTCTGGATTTCTTCGGCAATGAATTATTAGCAGCTTTGGCTGCATTTTCTACGATATTCTTGGGTAAATTCATTTTCATTTTCATTATTTCTATAAGATTACACAAAGAAAGCAGCAATGACATTTACTGAATATGATGACAAAAGTATTCACAAACGTCAAAATATCAACAAATGACATGCCTACTATGAGAGGGAAAATGGAAAGTATAGGAGTAACGAACCGATTTTAAAATCGATTTTACATTATAATAAAGTAATTTTCTTGTGGTAAAATAAAATCTTGTATGTACCACGTGCGTTACTAGATCTTAACGCCCATCGAGGGATCTATATAACGCACTTGGTACATAAATAACTGATTTGTCAAATCATATACCAGTTGGACAGTAATACACTTAACAAATTTGATGTAATTTTCCAGGCATTTCCTGTGATGCTCGCCCGAGCCTGCGGAGCAGTTGTAGCAGAAGCTGATAAAATACTATCCATGTCGATTGATTATTTGAACGACATTCCTGCACTTCCTGAAACTGTGGAACTGCAAATAGTCAAGGAGGAATTACAGATGATATGTCACCAGGCGCAAGTAAAGCGTCCAGTTTTTTCTGCTGCTGGATTTTTCGTCGTGGATCATACTATGGTTGGTTTAATGATAGGAAGTGTAACCAGTTATATAATTGTTGTTTTACAGTTCGTAAAATAAAGTAAGTATTTGAATTTATAAGTTTTGCTTGTTGTGGATCATTTCAATAAAACAAAGGCCTTACTCTTAAACCTTCTTTATTTGGAGGTTCATACTCATGACTCTTTTAGGACTCTTTTTGGACTGACTATCAAATCCACGACAATGTTGAACGTAAGTCTGTCTCAGCGCAGACAGCACTTTAATGCATATAATATAGACGAATATATGGAATAATAGGGAATTATTGGAAACGCTATAAGGTAAATGCCTTATTATGGTCCTTCCGAAAATAAGAGGTACGCATGCGCACCAGAAAAAATTTAATAAGGGAACCATAATAAAATACTGGTTTCCCTTATTTACGACTAGATACCGTAAGTATTTAAGGTTTCCTTATTTCCCTAATTCACCAAACCTAACCTCCCAAAAAAAGTTTCTCAACTCAAGTAGTCCATCTGTATTTTCGGTTTGAATTTTGTTTTGGGTCGGTTTGGTGCTGCAATTGTGTGTTTTTTTCAATAAATGTTCAAGTTTAAATTATGAAATATGAGTGGGCCTTGGTCAAGAATGCAGCACAAAAAAAAAACAGATTAAGGTTTACTTAATGATGATTTGGCCCTATTAAGAGAGTTTGTAGGACAAAATCCCGTATCAAATCCCGAAGGATGGGAGGTGATAAGGCAAAACATTCAAATTTCGACTGGCAAGGCCTTCACAATTAGAACAATCAAGCAACATCGGCCCCACCTCCTAAAATTACGGCTTCCAAAATATTTTACATACTGTTCTAAACCGCTATCAAAATTACAATTAAATATCACTGAAATTTGAACTTTTTTTTAACAACAGACAAGACACAAGTAAAAGTAGAATTTTTTTAGGTTAGAAATGAAACTATCGCTGTCCTAAGAACTGTCAATTTAAGGAGTGAGTTCCAATAACTCAATTTCTACCCTGACATTTAAGGTTTTGCTTTATTTAAATAAGGCTTAACTTTATTAAGGCATTACCTTGAAGGACGGCCTTCAATAATTCCCTAATAACAATTGGAGGTTTATTGGACTACAAAATATTGCAATGACCTGTGAATTCTGGCAATCACTGTCGCAATACTTCCTGTCCAATGAACTCGATTAATATGTGAATATTACATGAATATTCCATTACTACAATAATAAAGAATGACTTAATTATCAAGGTTTATGAAATATTTGAACTAAGCTTCTTATTGCAGGTTATACCTACTCCAGACAGTAGATGGATGGTAGAAGCTACCTCTCTCTCTCTCTCTCTCTCTCTCTCTCTCTCTTGTTGCATCACTACCCTTCGTGGGTCTTAGCTGCATCTAGGGTTGCCAGGTCGCCAAACCTAATAACCGGACAGACCAGCCAGTTTGGCCGGACATTTGGGTAAAAAGGTCGGACACCCAACATTATTGAAGATTTTGTGTCTTAGTATTGATAGGTACCTACGATAAAAGAATTGTTTGTAAAATCCAGCTTTTCTAATTATAACCATCAATCTTGTTAAATTTTAATGAATCATTAATAAAATCGAATGCCAAATCAATCTGAGTAGGTACTTTATTATTAATCAGTTAAATAAAGTAATCAGTCAAAATTAAATTCTAGATAAACATTTTTCAACATTTTTAAACTCTTTTTGAATTCTAATGAAAGGCAATTGCACAGATAAGTCTTCTTTACCTGCTATTACCTTTCAAAACAAAATTTAAAAAAAACTATTGCTGCGAGCTGCATCATAACGTATCCAGTTTAAAAAATATATTCATTGAATTATGAAAATAAAAAAATGCGCCCTCTATTGTGCAAACAATATTTATTTCCTTCCCGGGGATCAACCCCCCAACCAATTCGTACTAAAACCAATCACATCCAAGGTATCATACGAAACTACGTACAAGATTTATTTCCTCCTCCGGGGGGTCAACCCTCTAACCAATTCATTTAGTAATAGATAGCATCCAAGATATCGTACGAGACCTCCTACCTACAAAGTTTCAACCCTATGGTACCAAAATTGCTCCTTCTATCGTGTAAACAAGATTCATTTCCCCGGGGGGTGAACCCCCCAACTAATTCGCATTTAAACCTATCCCATTCAATATATCATACGACACTGCCTACTCACAAACTTTCAGTCCTATTGCTCCAAAATTATGCCCTTCATCATGTAAACATTATTTATTTCTTCCCCCAAGGTGTCAACCTCCCAACTAATTCGAACCAATCCCATTCAGTAGATATCATAGAAAATTACCTAGATACAAACTTTCAATAAGTTATAATTCTCTTAAGAGTGGAAAACGAGCGCTCTACGGAAGCCGATGTCACCGGGATAGAAACAATTAGACATAAGAGTTTATAAACTTGGGGTAAATCTTGATTCAAATCATTATCAAAAAGATATTTAATAGTCCCCACATGATTTTCATTTTGCCCCAAAATTCCATTGTCATTATAAACAACACACAGTTCACTTTTTATGGCCACCTTATCAAAAAAAGTGTATTTTTGACAGAAATTTTCCAAAAGGTTATCTGGAAAATTAGTCGAAAATCCGGTTAACAAATTTTTATTGAGTGAGTCGAAGAAATGCAGTTCTTTCAAATCAGAGAACCTTTTTTCTATTTGACCCCTAATAGTATCCAAAATTTCATAAAATATTTGCTTATAGTGAAGCTCCATATCTGCGTAATGGAATTTCTTTCGTTTTGGGCTAAATTGAGTCGTATCATCAGTAGTTTGAAATACAGAAAATAGTTTTTTAAAATAAACTTCTGCACGAAATTCTGAAATTTTTTCCAAAAGAAACTTGAGCCGATTTCGTGAGTAAATTACATCTGAAAACTTGTGCTGTAAGATTTGAAAAACTATTTCTGTTTGTTCAAAAATTAATTTCAAGATGTTCAAAAAATATATAAATTTTTTATCTTGTAAGTAAGATATTAATCCGCGTGCTGTATTTAAAGTTACTTTATCGGTGAAAAATTCCTCACTTTCAACTAGGTATAGAATTAAATCCTCAAATCCTAAGCGGCCCCAAACAGAGACATTTTCACTAGTAAAAAGTAAACACTGCCAACAAAATAATTTATTTTTTACCTGTGATCCGGTTAGGCAAGGATGTCGCTGTTACGCTGCACCAAATTGTTTAATTCAGGGGTAGGTCGCAATGTTTTTATCAAAACTTTATCCTCATAACTTAGTGCACAAAAATTATGGGATAACAAATATTCCACCATTGTCACCATTGAAATTTTTGAAATTAACTTCAGTAACCAAGCGAGCTATATAAGTAAACACGCCGGCCATTAGACAAGACAATACGATCACACTACGATTTCCAACGAATTCACTCGATGTCACGCGAAATTCTATAGTTGTGATTGGTCGACATTGTATAAGACTGGGTCTCGATCGGTGTTGCCATTTACATGTGTTTTGCTTTTCTATTGCAATGAAGTATTCATTCGGAGTATTTGCACCGTTGTTTGCTTTTCTGTGGCAGGCATAATGAACGTTGAGAATATACTATTCCATGCCTCCGCAGCGTTGCCACAAATCTTGAAATGAATGAAATGCAGTAAATGTAAATACCTTCTATCGTAATTAATAAATTATATTATATAATGTAGGTTGAAAGGAAGGTAGGTGCATAAAATAATATGATTTTGATTAATATGAATATGCTGAATGCTGACTATTCAATATAATATTTTAGTGATACACGGAATATTATTGAGGAGGCTTAGCCTCCTTAGCCTCCTTTGACTAGCCGCCCCCTGATATATATATATATATATATATTATATATATATATATATATATATATATATATATATATATATGTATATATATATATATGTATATATATATATATATATGTATATATATATATATATATATAAATATATATATATATATATATATATATATATATATATATATATATATATATATATATATATATATATATATATATATAATATATATATATATATATATATATATATATATATATATTATATATATATATATTATATATATATATATATATATATATATATTATATATATATATATATATATATATATATATATATAAGGATCGAGAGCTTGTGGATAAAGTTATTTAAGATAAATTGTGCCTTTAATATTTTTTTCAGTCAACTAAAGATCTACCTAACAGAAATTATAGTTTATAAAATATGTTTTGGATTGCACGCCATTAATATAACATCTAGAAATAACTGTATTGTTTCAATTGAAATTATAATAATGATTTCGTGGGGTAGTGTAAAATACTAGATATTAAGTGATTGATGGAAATGTGGTAACATAAATATCACCAACCAAACATTCAGAGTAATTGAATAGTTTCCATATGGAGAAAATATCGTACAGTTTATATTCACAACACACATTGACAGTATGTTGTACGAATTATTCATATCTCTCAGTTTTTTTCATATGAATTATGGTTTCCCTCGTGAACTGCATGAAAATGAGAACCAAATTGTCCAGAGCTTGAATTTCTTGCATAAAATCGTTTGGAACGTATCCGCTTATAGTTTTTCTACTTGCGCCTTTATCGACTTCAGTGATGATGTGAATCAAAGATTCTTGGGATTCACGGATTATCCCTACATCAGTTTTAAAAGTGGACGTGAACTTAACGATTTGGGTCGAATTCCACCCACCCTAACATGCGTTTATTTAATCTCAAAGAACTTTACGGAGGCTCAGAAAATAATCAAATTTCTCTTGAGTTCCGACTACTACAAACCTGCAATTGCTATTTCAATAATTCTTATCGAGAAAAATATGGAACAAATCGAGGCATTCGTTAAAGGATTATGGCGTCTAAAAATGGATAATTTTGCAGTATCATTTATCGGTGACGAAGATAAAGTGTTCACGTACGACCCTTTTCACAAGAAGATGCTAAATGTAACACAAACGTTGAAAATTGGATATGGAATTAATGCAGTCGACTTTACGAACCTCCATCGACACAAAATACGAATTGCAATTTTTGAATTACCCCCGAGGACCTACAAAGATCGTAACGAAATCTGGCACTTGGAACACGAAGAATTCTGGGATAGTATTCTGACTGATCTGAATGCGACTTATGAGTTCGTGGAAACTGAACCTTATAGCATAAAAAGTGCCATAAAGTTTGTATCTGATGGACGAGCAGATTGTTGTGCTATACTCACCTTCCAAACTGATATGTTGGAAGATATGAAATTACTAGCACCTTATTCCGTAGAAAATCTTGTTGTATTGGTACCAAGAAGTGAGAAAATTCCTCGATACCTCTATATCTTCATGAGTTTGAGATGGGAAGTTTGGGGAAGCATACTTCTTGCCTTGATTTCGATAAGACTTATGATTTTTCTAATAGACAAGTTGTCACATTTTGCGCGGAATCCAATCACGACTTCAGAATTTCTAGATGTTCTGGGAATACTGTTTTACAGATCTGTGCGCTATGGCAATTATAACACCCTTCAGAAATGTCTTCTATTTGTTTGGCAGGTGAAAAGCATTATATTATGTGCTGCATTTCAGTGTGCACTTTTGAGAAGTCTACTAGTAACAAAGTATTTGATCCAAATAAATACCCTTGAGGAACTCCGTGCGTCAAATCTTTCGATATATGTTTCGGAAGAAGTAGATATATTTGTAAAACATCACTTGCCACATTTGAAGAATCAATTTATACATTATTCGCCAACAGAGTTAGTTCATCTACTCACTAACAGGTTGAACAATCAGACCATAATCTTGCCATACTCTAAGTCGTACTACTTTCTCCATTTCTTAAACAAGGAAAGTACAGATGTCGAATATCGAATCATGAAAGAACCTCTTTTACCTGGATTCAGCACCTTTTTCTTCACAAAAAATTCACCTTATGTGCCTATTTTCAACAGAATGTTGAGAAGAAAATATCAATATGGATTGATTAAAGAAATACAGAATAAGGAATTTAAGCCTCACATTTGGAACAAGAAAGAGAACTATGTCACTGCATTGACTTTAGTTCATCTTCAGGGTGCTTTTTGCGTTTTACTAGCTGGGTTAGGATTTTCTATAGTGATTTTTTTATTGGACAAGTTGGGTTTACTCACTTCCTTTATTTACTAACATTTAGAATATTTCACACAATTCAACTCAATAATTCGATACTAAATTTTAAAGCGTTTGCCTTTCCGAATTGAATCTTTCATTTAACCAAAAAAGAAAAACTTGACGTTATTGATAGTTTTTGTCTGTATCTTGTTAAGGATTTATTTTTTTTCGAGAACAAGGCTTTTATTTAAAATTGTTTTTATACGACTAATTCGAAGAATGTAGGGCAATTAAAGGAATTTTTTTCTTTCTAGTTTTGTTATTGTAGCACTGTCATATTAGTTGTCTGCGTAGGTTTCGGTAGAAGTTTTGAAATAAATATAAGAATAGTTTTATTAATGAATTAAATGTTCTAAATATAAATTCGTTTTAAACTTCCAAGACCAAGGTTTGTTGGCGCTGAGAAGCATCGTTTGTTTCACGACGTTCCGCCAAAATCTCATTGGGCATTTTCAAGTGCTGCTGTACGTCAGGTGACTCGACGGCAACTACTCAGTAGTTGCCGCCAACAAAACTTCCGAAATCAGATTGAACCCCGGAATCTTTCTCTGATTCATTCCACCATCCGAGAAAACATACGATATAACATATATATATATATATATATATATATATATATATATATATATATATATATATATATATATATATATATATATATTTAAATATATATTTAAAATAAATATATATATATATATATATATATATATCTATATATATTATATATATATATATATATATATATATATATATATATATATATATATATATATATTATATATATAATATATATATATATATATATATATATATATATATATATATATATATATATATATATATATATATATATATATATATATATATATATATATATATATTATATAATATATATATATATATATATATATATATATATATATATATATATATATATATATATACTATTTGATTATTCTAATTCGTTGGCCTTGTTTCTGTTATATAATTTTGTTTATAAGTTTTTCGTTCTTGGTTTTGGCCTTTGGGCACAATGAAAACTTCCTCAGTATAAGTTTTGAGTCATATAATAAGATAACGATTCGGCTGGATTTTCAGCCTTTCTCAAATCTATAAATCGTAGTTCATATTCAGCTGCCTCTGAATTGTTCGAAGAGTAGGATCTGTGTGGTAAAAATTCAAATGTGTTGTCAAAAATATAAACGTATTGTTATTGTTAAAAATAACTTTGGAAATTGATTTTTATATGTAATTGTGTAAACCCTTACTGTAGATTCGGCGAGGATATATTCACGCTCTAAAGTACAACGATTTATAGACTTTTTTGTTTTCGGAGATAATGAAATGAAATTTACAGGATCTGTTTAATGCATAAAACTGCATTTTTTTGACAAGTAACTCAACTTCATGCAATTTCCGTTTTCACCGGCAGTGACATAAACTTTCGATTTTTAAATGGGACACCTAGTATATATTCAGTTTTTTGTCTCCATATGACATTTAGAAAACAATCATGTATCATTTGCTACTTTTTGTAACCGATGTTCAATTTTTTCTTCGAAATAAATTTTTATTCTAGATGGCTATAGATTCGAATAAATAATTTCGGTCCTAAAATGGCCTTGTTTACCGTCCTGGGACGTATATTTGTGGGCGTGGCTTCGGACTTATTTTGTTCCAGTTATGTTGGTCACAGGCTACTCGATGATTTCAAATTCAAATGTTATTTTAATCTCAATAAGATTCTTCATTTAAAGAAAGTTCTAAGGTTATGAGATTTCAATCGAAAGTTTCCTTCAACCTAATAACTAGAGTGCGGTATCAAATTAATCGTAATAAAATTATCTTATTTTTTAACCCGACGAGCCACCATGTTGCCATTTGAAAAAAATAGTAATAAAAGTTTTAAAATTAAACTTCACATAGCTGGAACATTTTGATCGAAAACAGTGAATTTGTATTTTAACATACATTTTAGGAACGAAATTAGTTATTTGAACGCAACCATAGCCCTCTAGAGTAAAAATTTATTTCGAAAAAAAAATAAAAAATTGGTTACAAAAAGTAACAAATGATACATGGTTGTATTTTAAATGTCATATGGAGACAAAAAAACTAAAAATATACCAGGTGTCCCATTTAAAAATCGAAAGTTTATGTCACTTCCGGTGAAACCGGAAGTTGCATGAAGTTGAGTTACTTGTCAAATGCAGTTTTATGCATCAAATGGATCCTTTAAATTTCATTTCATTATCTCCAAAAACGAAAAAGTTATAGGGGCGAGCCACCCTCCGTGGACACCTGGTATATATATATATATATATATATATATATATATATATATATATATATATATATATATATATATATATTCCTGATACATTTTGGCATCTCGGGTGTTCCTCATCAAACCAATTGAGTTAAAATTTTCAGCAGAACACAACTATCTAAATTAGGGCAAATTAAGTAAAACTTTCAGCAACTTCAAACTTTAGGAGATGGAGTGGCATAGAGGTGTATGAGCGAAAATTTCTCAAACCGGTAGAAAAACTTTTGGAAATTAATTACGAACAACAAATCCGAAATTCAGCCTTATAGGTCTTTTTGGAGAATACATAGACCTAAAAATCAGAGTTTGGAGGAGTTTTTTTATTCCTAAAATCTCAACAAATTGAGTTAGAGGGTTGAAAATTTTTTCGTGGATAAAGTTGGTGATGAAAAATTATTTCTCAGCGTTAAAGTTTTCATCTGACCGATGCTATTTTTATGAAGGAATTTATTGTTTTTCTGTGGTTCCTGAGATTTTGTACGCCTCCACAATTCCTGCTCAATAAGTTAGAGGGTTGAAACTTAGTAAGAGGTTTGAGTTGATGATAAGGAATTGGCGATTTAAGTTGATTTGTTTTACCGGGTCAATTTTGATCTGGAAAATTTAAGAGGTTTTGGAGGATATTCGAGTATTGCGTATCTTCACAGTAACTTCATTTTAGAAAGGTGCTACTTGGGAGCTTCATGTTTTTTCTCTCATCATAATTTTATTCGCATGATTTCTAGCTTTATGCATCTCTTCAGTTGCTCTAAATTGACTTGGGGGTTAAGAATTGGAAATATTATTAGCTTACATTTATAAGTGTAGATCGAGTAAAGGAGACACCAAAGAACCTGCTACTTTATCTATTTTTAACCCAGTATGTTATGCGCAAGCGCCGTGTCTGTAATGAAAAATAAATTAACAAAACAATCAAACTATTGAACATGCCCACGAGACGAGGACTATTTTGAGAGAGATATACGCACATACATCGGCATCATAGTGGTAACGTCCCACTCCTGATCCTACTAGCAAAATAAAAGTACATAGTAGGTTTATGATATATATATATATCTACATTTCACTGTTCTTTAACCTAACAAAATTAGATTGCAGAAATAACATTACTTCATTTGATCATCGAATAATTCTATTATACCTATATTACATATTTTATTTACAAAATTACAAATTATTCACCCTAAAGAATATTTAATTAGTTTTCTTTTTTATTGCCTTTCTATAGTTCGCTTTACAAATACCAAGACGTATACAAAGTTTCCTAATTATCCACCTGACCATGAAGAACGAACCAGTGAGACATGTCGAAGACACAATAAGACCAAAGATCATAATGTCAAACATATACAGTTGGTACCACTCCAAATCCATTCCAGCGTTTCTCAAGTGCTCCCCGCCTTTGTGTTCTATTATGTGTTCAACCCACCAGATGGCGTTATCCATTGGTTTAACAGGCTGATTGAGGAGGACTGTAGAGCGCTTCTTCACGTTTGCAACATATCTATAACATAGTAGTAATATATTATAACAAATTGTTTACGTTTACTTTATGCTAACATCACATTTTGTCACTTATAATTACACGAGAACTTTTTTTTAAATAAATTAGAAAACAATGAGCATTTTGTTTTTTGGCGATTTAACTAGTAGTTACACTACCGTAATTACCTAACTATGTTAAAATTTGGTATTGAAACGGTTTGTCTTTACAGATATTCGTTATTATGTAAATTAATCGACTCACTTGGGATTGTTCAGAAGTTCATTTAAAGCACTATAGAAAGTCTCTTCATTTAAGTCTTCCACTTTAAGTTCTATTGCAAAACCCGATTCTACAGCGAACTCGACATTTTCACCTTGATCGGCAAAGAAGGGAATTCCCAGGATGGGCACTCCGTGGATTACTGCCTCAGTTAGTCCACCACGTCCACAGTGAGATATAAACAATTTCATGTTCGGATGCGCTGAAAAAACAACAGTAGTACGTGGATGCAACATCCAAAAAGACGGTAACCTTGCAAAGTTGGTTGACCTTGTAGTAGATAATCATGACTTTGATTGGTTTTTATTTTCAAGGTCAATCACCTTCGCGAGGTCAAGTTCATTGTATCAGAGTTGATAATGGCATCATCCTGTAGAAATATTGCAGATCAATTTAACTTAAAGAATAGAATGAAACGTTAGTGCTAGCGTGGGTCTGTAATGTAAAAAACCTATGTGTAAGCTGAATACATAGGTGCCTATGAAATATCTATTGGAGTAATTTATAGGTGCATTCGCGTTGGACCAACAACACCGAGATCTATCTCGGTGTTGTTGGTTGGACGCTTACAGGTTCGAAGACGAATGATGCTCGTTGCAGACGACGAGAGTGAAGATGGATATTGGATCTCGATGTCGGAGTAATGGCCATTGCAGACGACGAGTGTGAAAATGGATGTTGGATCTCGAGGTCGGAGTGATGAGCATTGTTCAAGTTCGAACCAACCTGGGATGAAGCGAACATACTTCCACGGGCAGTCGTCAGGTATGTTTACTTGATTTCAAAATTAATGCGACGCGACGCAGAGAGATATACACTTGGGTCTTGAAACCCACAAGGAAGGGAACAGGTTCTAGTGCTGACCGCAGCACGAGAGTCCTAATCTAAGTGTGAGACTGGAGGTTTAGTAGGCTTATGCCCGGAAACCGAAAGAACAGAGGTGTTTTTAGTGGGTAGGCAATGTTGATATATATTTATATATATCAACTATTGAATCCCACACAGGCCGGGTTCCCAACCGGTATCGCTTTTGAAGTTTTTACCTCGATTTTAAAAAAATGGACGCTTACACGTTCTCAAGCGCTCACGCTTAGCACAGATTATTGGCGTTCGGGTTGGCCTACTATAGCGCTTAGAGACGCTCACGCTTTGGCTTTGAGCATTAGTTATTTCAACATGAAGATCACAGATCTTCTTTTTGTTGTTACGCTTAGGTAGGCAAAAGCACGATAGTTCACGCAAATACCGTACTTTGACATTTCCCTACAAATATATTAATTATCGACAACAAAAGTTAGGTTAGCTTACGCTTAGTGTTAAGCGTTTGTGACCGCGAGTCGACCACAGAAAACGAAGCTTATGAGGGCTTAAAGCGTGTAAGCGCCCAACGCGAATGCACCCTATGTTTCTACCGATGAAAACGTTCAAGAACTCTATTTCCGTAAAGGAAAACGATTCAGAGGTTTTTTTCTGAAAACGTGCAACTATAATTATTATTTTAAATGAGGTTACGCTGCACCGTGCCTTTGTGCCCCCATCAGAGCTATTTTCTCTACTGCGCGATCTACAGCGTAGTTGCACGCTGTAGATCGCGCAGTAGACAAAATAGCTCTACTCTATTTTATCTATGACGCGGCCTTTCACCGCAAGACGGCTTCATCAGTTCTATGTTATAAAGCCACCATTTGGTGGAATGCTGCATCAAAGATTCAACTATAGTAATCTTTACTATCAAACATGTGTTTTTATAATTATATTGTTATGACTTTCAACCATGTAACAGCCTCATCAATTAAAAAGGAACTTGATTATGATAATTAATTCCAGATTTTCATTGACTTACCTAGTATGTCATTTTGGGGTAACCAATTGGATATCATAACATTCTTGGAGTCCATTGGAAATTCAATTTCAGATTTTAACAGAATTTTAATTGGAGATACTTTAGCAAATCCTTTCATTATAGCTTCTAGCTGATCTTTCTTGAAATTATCAGCAATTTTAAGGTTAGTTCCCATGCTGAACAATATGGCGCCTTCTGTGGCTGAATCTAGGAATTTTTTGATATCATTCGGTAATTTGTTTAATTTCTGCATGTAGTAACCGCCTATTAGAACCATGTTGGGTACGTACGGTCTAGAAAAATAAAATTTTAGAAATGTTTTTATGAGTAATAATCAAATTAAGTGTTTAAAATATTGTCTCTCAATTTTGAAAAATCTGTGTAATAATATATATATATATATATATATATATATATATATATATATATATATATATATATATATATTATATATATATATATATATATATATATATATATATATATATATATATATATATATATATGTATATATTTTAGTGGGGTGTGATAGCTAAAAAAAAGTTTCACATCTGGCAACCACTGCGCTCTTTTGGATTCTGATAGTACATGAGTAGACGCGTTAAAAAAGACCAGGACACAAATTTGTTTGGCCCTCTAGTGGCGTTGATGATGTACCTAATCAATATGGCCGCCATAGTTTTGTAACGCGCTTTTAAATTTCCCTGTATAACTCGGATTTTTGTTGAAATACTAACCAATATTATCAGTGATCATTAATGAGGAAAAAATGCGCTTTCCAACGGTGTAAGTGACATTATTGTCAGATTTGTAATTATAAAAATAATTGTAGCATAATTATTTTTATAAATTAAATTTTGGTTTTTGTCGAAACATTTTGCGAAATATCTCGAAACCTGTTGCATATAGCTGAAAATTGGTGAAATAATTTTTGATTGTCAATAAATTAGCTTTCAAACGGTGTATCTGACTTCTATTTTATAACAAACAGTTACTGAAAATTTGCCAAAACAGTGTAGCATTGCACACTGCACACATTGTTATAGTAGCAATGTAAGATTTCAAATACTGTCTTGGAATGTCAGATGTCTTATTAAGTCAGATAATGTATGAGAAACGTCATTGTATAAGAAAGCTACCTATTACTTATAGACCGGGAGATGGTGACACAAAGTATTAGGTCATTTGTAGCAGTATGGTGGTTCTTCAGGGGTCTAATTACGTAAAGGCAAAAAGGAAAATGATGGTCATAGTGCTGGTACCAGCGGCCCAATCGCGTGGGCGTTAATCGAACGCGTTGGATAAATAACGATTGTCGAACGATTTGTTCCACAAAAATGCTTGTATTTTCAGATAGTCGAAAAAAAAAAGAAGTGGGCGGTAGCGTAATGCCATACTTCTCGGGTGTGACTGCCCGCCATACCGACGCGAATACATTCATTTAAATAAAACAATTCAACTATTTGTACCAGGCTAATTTTTGCATAGCTAATCGTCGAGTAGCCATTCACGAAAATCACCTTGCCATACTTTTCCGACAGTTCCCAATGGCCGCCATACCACTGAAAAGGATTCGCCAAACGATTTGTACCACCCTGAAACTTTTTTTAACAGTACTCTGTATGATCATAAATAGAAGTCTGATAATGACATACCTGTTGGAGGTGGCGAATGTGAACAATTGTAACGGGTCAATTTACCGAGTGACTGTAGCCGCTGCATTTTTGTACTGAATTGTTCATTTAGGTACCGTGGTTTCATGCTTCACTTTCCTTTGCTCTATGATTAATGAGTTGCGTGGAACGAGAGGATCGTAGAGTAGTATCGGATAATCGGATGAACAATCGTTCTTTCTTTTAGCCATTGTTCATCAAAGGAATAACATCGTTAATTATTGAAATTATATTCCTACCTATTAAGTGAATATAGTATTATAGTTTATTAAAATTTATTAATCATCTGTGGCATCTGATATAGATGGTAAGTTATGGAAAGAATTATATCTATTTCGTATTAATGCATTATCTTGAAAATCTGAATTGATTGCCTATTTCATTTTTCCGCCATTTCGATTTTTTTCATTTACCTATATTAAATTATCTATCTTTGAATATTGAAATAATCATCTCACATTTCCTAGTTTAAAATATTTCTAATTTATTTGCTTATTTTATTCTCTCAATTTAACACAAGATTTTTGTAGGTTGGTGATGGCAAATTTCACGTTTTCATATCTCATGTTCAGTTTAATGTTGGAACATATGCTGTCTTTCTTAGCATCTTTGCTTGAGATAAATCTAAATGTTAGTTTGAATTGGCCATCGATACCCTACAGAGATTCTTGGAACATATTACGTTTGAGATTGTATGTTGATTTGCCCCGAATTATTTTAGCCACTTGGTCCGGAATTGAAATTCACTTGGCCTGGAGTTTAAAACGTTACTTGGTCTGGAATTAAGATTCACTTGGCCTGGAGTTTAAAACGTTACTTGGTCTGGAATTAAGATTTACTTGGCCTGGAGTTTAAAACGTCACTTGGCCTGGAGTTTAAAACGTTACTTGGTCTGGAATTAAGATTTACTTGGTCTGGAGTTTAAAAACACCTTGTCTGGGACTAACATCGACCTTGACAACCCACAGCTGAAGCTACCAAGAACTTGGGACGAAGATAGGACAGAAGGCAACAATCCACCCAAGAAAAACATCTAGAAACGTCTACAGAATATATATATATATATATATATATATATATATATATATATATATATATATATATATATATATATATATATATATACTAAAACCAAGATAAGTCTCATCAATTTATGTAAAAGAGAACAGTATATACCTTGCATTTTACTCTAGTTAGTATTATTGAGAACGACCCAGAACCTATATATGTTAACCAATCTCCCTGCTAGTCAGGGCATAAATATCTTTTTTAAAAGGGGGTTGGTTATACAAAATCCTAAGATTTTATTCGTAATTCGAACGATTTGTACCAGTATGGAGCCACTTTCTCCCTCTACTAGAAGTGTGGCAAATATAATAATGGTCACATTGTATCGTATAATTTCCAAAATTCCAAATGGCATACTAGTACAAATCGTCAACATTTTTTTTTCACTTTTTAGCTCAAGTCCGACAGTCTTCCGCCCCATGGTTACAATCTATAATAATTTTTTTTAGGTACAATTGCATCCAAACAAAGAGAATACAATGATGCTATGATGTAAAAAATGATTTTACTGTCGTATTTTTAAAACGTGTCAAATAAATAAGTATTTCGAGTATGGCAGCACTTTTTCCCCCTACTAGAAGTATGGGAAAAATAATAACGGTCACATTTTGTCAGATACTTTCCAAAAATTCAAATGCAATACTGGTACAAATCGTTTGGCAAAAAAAATTACTCCTTTGCAGTGGTATGACGGCCATTGGGAACTGTCGGAAAAGTATGGCAAGGTGATTTTCGTGAATGGCTACTCGACGATGATAAGCTATCCAAAAATTATTATCCGACGCGTTCGATTAACGCCCACGCGATTGGGCCGCCGGCACCAGCACTATGCCCATCATTTTCCTTTTTGCCTTTACGTAATTACACCCCTGAAGAACCGCCATACTGGTACAAATGACCTAATATTTTGTGTCACCATCTCCCGCTCTATTAAGTCGACCATATCGAAAAAAATTACCTAATCACTAAGAGGAAACATGAATTGGTTGATGCTACAACTATACCAGTGTTAGCTCCGTTTGTATGGGAACTGTGTTTGCTATGCCAAAAGCATTCCAAAGAGCGCCTAATAATTCCGAAGAATGAAGTTTATTTAACAACGGCGAAGAATCTTATAGTTTTTGCAGAACATGGTGAGCTTCCAAGTGCTATTAGAAACTTGAATCAGTTGGACGATGGAAATGGTATTTTACAGACACTTGTAGCCCGTGAAGCAAAATATCACAAATCTCGCAAA
>JARQZK010004624.1:0-33090 GCA_030704885.1 Cynegetis impunctata
GAATACATTGATGGTAACGTATATTAATTCTGAAAGATAACTATATATTGAAAAAAAATATTTTTATTTTTTATTCTTCGAGGTGGTTCAGGATTGTATCAATTTCGGATTGGTTCAGCAATGATAGAAAGATGTTATATATATATATATATATATATATATATATATATATATATAGTATATATATATATATATATATATATATATATATATATATATATATATATATATATTTTATTAAAAATTTAAATAATTAATAAGATAGGAAATTAAATTCATTTATTGTAAATATCTTTCACTTTAAAATAATTCGAATTTCAAAGAAATACAACACGGCGAAAGCGGCAAGTTGACCCGAGCAGAGAGATTATCAGAATGTCGACGTAGCCCTTGTTATTTTCATTCCTGTGGCGACCCAATAAATAATTTTACGTGGCTTCAAGTACTTAATAAAATCAAATAAAGAAATACTCAGCACTCCAGACCAAACAACGCACAAGAACACCACGTCATCATTCGATACTCCCTTTGACCGGCGGCGGCCTTCGTAATAATGTTGAATCCCCAAAAATGCACCACACTAGGTCATTGAACCCGTCACCCGTCTTCGAAATCGAAAGCAGCGACAAGGTTAACTTATCTAAACATTTCCAAATTTATGAATCACTCTCTTGTTCCGTATTCATTCCTTTCGATGATTCTAACACGGCCAACCTGACTGCAGTGACGCTCTCGGCGCTGCCAGCTGAAATTAAAATAATTCGGCCAAAACATATATCTATAAGTTTGTAGGAATCTCTACCACCTCCCGGCTCTACCACTAACGGGACAGAGACCGCAAAAAAATAAAAGCATTAGTAAATAAACATGTGGAGACTTCAGCTACCACCCGGCTCTTCCACTAAAGGGTGAGAGACCGAAAAATAAAAACATTAGTAAATAAACATGTGGAGACTTCAGCTGCCACCCGGCTCTTCCACTAAAGGGTGAGAGACCGAAAAATAAAAACATTAGTAAATAAACATGTGGAGGACTTCAGCTACCACCCGGCTCTTTCCACTTAAAGGGTGGAGAGAACCGACAAATAAAATAAAAGCATTAGTAAATAAACCATGTGGAGACTTCAGCTACCACCCGGCTCTTCCACTAAAGGGTGAGAGACCGAAAAATTAAAAAACATTAGTAAATAAACATTGTGGAGACTTCAGCTGCCACCCGGCTCTTCCACTAAAGGGTGAGAGACCGAAAAATAAAAACAATAGTAATTAAAAATGTGGAGGCTTCAGCTACCACCCGGCTCTTCCACTACAGGGTGAGAGACGGACAAATAAAAATAAAAGCATTAGTAAATAAACATGTGGAGACTTTAGCTACCACCCGGGCTCTTCCACTAAAGGGTGAGAGACCGACAAATAAAAATAAAAGCATTAGTAAATAAACATGTGGAGACCTCAGCTACCCACCCGGCTCTTCCACTAAAGGGCGAGAGACCGAAAAATAAAGACATTAATGAGTTTGTGAATTTAGACAGGCCTTACCTGCTTTTTCAACTTCAACGTCATCTTCTCTTTCTAGGAATTCGAGAATTCCATTCATGTCACAAGACACCGACCACTGTATAGGCCATCGTCTCAATTGTTCTTTTGCAGCTTTCGTTATGATATTTGTGCCCACCTTCTTGATGTCATATCGCCCATTTTCCAAACAATTCACAATCTCATATGGACCCAAAAATTCGTACTCACTCTTGCTGATGTGCATCTGGGAATCACGATGCATCAGAACAAAATCTCCTGGTGCATAATGAATATTATCTTTCCTGCGTCTATTAGCTGTAATGGTACTTTCAGGGCGAGCAAATAGTTTTTCAGCAGCACGTTCTCTGTCTACTTCCCGGTTTCGAATTGGTGTTAAATCTTGCGAAATACTTTTCAGTACTGCCTGAATCAGGGGAGTCGACTTCCGGATACGCCAGAAGAAGTTGCAAAGGGGTCATTCCTATGGCCTTTTGTATTGTTGTATTCAGAACTAGTTGTATTTTCCACAAAACCGTTTGGCCATTCTGACTTGACTTTTCGTCTCAATTCTCAAAAGATTTCTTAGTGTTCGCAGATGTCTTTCCACCTGGCCATTACGTCGGTGGATGTCAGGTGTGACATATAGATATTCGATATACCAGTTTTCGAGAAATTTTGGGAATGTACTGTTTCTAAAGAAGTGGCTGCATCCATCACAACTTTCTGTGGAGTACCGAACAATGACGAGACAGTCTGGAACTTCTCCCGAAACTTCCGAAGTGGTTACTGACTTCATAGGTATTAAAATGCAGTACTTTGTGAAGGCATCTACAATAACGAGAATATGTTTATTTTTATCTGATGCTAACGGCAATGGTCCTAAAACAGTCCATGTGTAATGTGTGGAAGGGTTCCTTAGGTTTCTCAACTGGATATATAAATCCTTGCAAAGGGCCAGTTCTTGTTTTCTTTACAGCACAAATTACAACACAATGCTTAGTGTATCGTTTGACAAACATTCGCATTCGAGGAAACAAAAGTATTCAGCTATCGAATCATAATTCTTTTAATAGCCAATCGTGAAAAATTCGAAAAATACTAAAGCGTCTCTTCCTAGGAGGAACAAAACACTGTTTGTTTGTTGTTCCGTCAGGGTAAGCATTTTTGTTATACAGCATACCTCACAAACTATTTCACTGTACGTGAATTTTTTTTTTAAAACACATTAATTGCAATTTATTAAACCTATTCCCCAAATTTGTTACAGTTGCAGAACTCAGGTTATGAGGTTATGGTGTAGAACGAGTCAAAAGCAGCACCACACTTATACCATATTAGTTATTTTTGATTTCAGAACTTTTCTGTAATTAAATTACAAATAATTACAATTAATCGCAAGTAAGTGTGAAAATGTTAAATAGCTGGAATTATCACTAATGTTAAAATTCGTAATAATGGTATTTGGATTCACATTCTGTAGTCCTTTCATTAAACTAGAAAACCAACCTGGGCTGACGTTCAAGTTTCTGGATAAGAATTGCATCATACTGATAACATTGTTTATTTTCCGAAATGTAGTACTATATTAGTCAGTCCTAACAAATTTTCTTTTTGAAGAATTATGTCCTCCCATAGTCAATTTCACTACTTGAGGATTTAGAAAACGTCTACAAAAATACGAGTAACTCAGAAACTGTTCTTGGCTGCATTTCGCACATCTAACTCAGATATGCCGTGAATAACTAATTCTACCAAATCAACTTGAAACAATTATTTTACACACAAAGATTTTACAATTATCCAGTTTTTATTCATTCACAACCGATCCTTGTTCTTTTTTTTTTTAATTTGTATTTGTATCATACTTGTGTGAATGAATAATTATCGTTATTATTATTATTCGCACTGTAAGTTTCATAAGTGACAAAATTGGAACTAGCGAACTAGCGAACTTAACTGCTTCTTCTAATAATCGCCCTAGATTTTTTTTTTTCGTGATGGAATAGCTTTCCTAAATTCTTTCCGAAATCTGGATTATATCATTCAAACCATTTTATATTTTTAGAATCATTCAATAAAAACATACCAATTTTCGCCAAAAATATTGTACAGCAGATAATCCAATTTGTTATACAGAATTGCAACCATTTTTTTTTTTTTTTTTTTAGAATCATTCAATAAAAACATACCAATTTTCGCCAAAAATTGTACATCAGATAATCCAATTTCCATATTAATATGTTCAACTGGCTTACCCATTAGCGGCAATCATTATTTTCGGGTCTAAAATACCTACAATAAATCAACCTGATCTCAAGATTTCTGGGGCTGCAACGCCTTTACTAATACTTGTAAAATTGCGTTAGTTGAACAATCACTATCACTAGAAGCCATTTTCATTTATTTGAACTTTTTCAAATCAATGTTTAAGCACAAAAACAAAAAGTTATTTTTTTTTTTTTTTTGTTGTATCACTAGAACACCATTCAACAGTCCAATTACGGCGTTAAGGCACAATCCCACTTCTGATATTAAAAATTTAAATAATTAATAAGATAGGAAATTAAATTCACTTATAGCCAATATCATTCACTTTCCAATAATTCGAAATTCAAAGAAATACAACACGGCGAAAGCGGCAAGTTGACCCGAGCAGAGAGATTATCAGAATGTCGACGTAGCCCTTGTTATTTTCATTCCTGTGCGACCCAATAATAATTTTACGTGGCTCAAGTACTTAATAAATCAAATAAAGAAATACTCAGCACTCCAGACCAAACAACGCACAAGAACACCACGTCATCATTCGATACTCCCTTTGACCGGCGGCGGCCTTCGTAATAATGTTGAATCCCCAAAAATGCACCACACTAGGTCATTGAACCCGTCACCCGTCTTCGAAATCGAAAGCAGCGACAAGGTTAACTTATCTAAACATTTCCAAATTTATGAATCACTCTCTTGTTCCGTATTCATTCCTTTCGATGATTCTAACAATATATATATATATATATATATATATATATATATATATATATATATATATATATATATATATATATATATATATATATATATATATATATATATATATATGTGTGTGTTGATCAGCCGTAACAGACGTGTTTTATGTGCTCTCAATAAGGCGAACTTCTCTCAGTGAAAGACTATCTTAATAGAGCTGTGGCAAACCGTATGTATTCGTTACTAAGTAACGAATACTTCATTAGACTCGAAGTAACGATTCGTTACTTTCGAACTAGCATCGTTACTCGTTACTTTCGCATTTTTCCTTTGCGCATGACTTTGAGCATGTATTTGTACTACTGTTCTGTTTATGAATATCATATAAAAAAATTAAAATTTATCTTTGGGTAATAATTATTAAGGTAGATAACCGTGACGTCAGATGTTTAATTTTTATTAGATGTACGAGTGAAAAGATGACCACCACAAGTCACACGAACTTTACTTTACTTTTTTACCTACATATTACATCAGTTAAACACTCACATATTTGATAATAATAATTTTTTTTCAATAAGTATAAAGAAAAACATGAAAAAAAAACAAGACATACCTCTAAAAAAAAATTTAAATCACAAAAAAATTATCATATTCACATACCTTAAAAAAATACCATTTTGCCAGTGTTTGTCGGTATTTTGTCCTCCAATAAACCATCTACCGAGACAGGATTCTGATTCCGTATTGGAATTATTCAATTACTTGGCTTGTAATCGATGCCTCAAAGACTAACAAATAACTAAATGAACATCAATTTTACCCTAATAAAAGTAATCTGCAGAAACCAATTTATGTGAAATTATTTTATTTCAAAATGTTATATAAAATAAGGCTCAAATCTTAGAAGCAATTGAACAAAGAGTTAATATAAAGGGGAGATGAACAATTTGAAAATAATGAGTTTTGAGTCTTGAAATTATTACAAAATAATATCCTCTTTGGATAACTCTGTTGAATAATTTGAAAAAAAAATCTAAAAAATTCAAAAGCCGTTATTTCAGTAATAATATGCATCAATGGTGTTTCCTACAAATATGCCCATGAATTTTATTGTAATTAATAAAATGCAATCAGCTATCTATAACCCTAGCCTACAGGAAAGTGTCCTATAATCCAATAAATCATACTAAATATAAATAACGACACATAAATATTAATGCAATAAGGAATATGAGCTTAAATCTTTCAAATTATCGTTATATTATACGGAACTAACGAATCTTATACGAAAGTAACGATAACGAATGTAACGAAACATACGAAACTAACGTATATACGGTATATCTGTAAAGTAAACTACTAACGAATCTTATACGAAAGTAACGATAACGAATGTAACGAAACATACGAAACTAACGTATATACGGTATATCTGTAAAGTAAACCACTAACGAATCTTATACGAAAGTAACGATAACGAATGTAACGAAACATACGAAAGTAACGATAACGAAAACTAAGCGTTCAAATCTTTCCTTATACGGAAGTAACGAAAGTAACGAATACTTAGTAACGAATACTCTATCATAAAGTAACGAATACATACGGGTAACAAACTTTTCGTTACTTTTACAGGCCTATATCTTAAAAAAAAAGTTGTTGTGTATAGCCAAGGGAGAACACAACCAAGATTGGTTGATAAATCGATTTTTCTCCACAAATGGAAGAAAATAAAGGCAAAAATGTGATTCTTATAGTGATTTTCGGTCGAAGTTTGATCAGATAAGAATTTTATCATTGCGATAAACGGACGACAGATTTTACACTCAAATCGGAACATAAACATTGAAACACGTGCGTCGCAGGAATCGGCATAAAACCATCCGTTTGAATCCAGTGGCGTAACGCTAAACTTAAAATGGGAGAGAGTGATAGTGACGACGATGGGGAAGATGTGAAATGCAAGATTTGTACAAAGAAAGTGAATAATTGTGATGCCGGCTTGTTCTGTGAGGGAAAATGTCAGTCTTGGTACCATAGTTCATGTGTGGGAATAAGTAACCAGCTTTACAAGAAAATATCTGGAGATATTGTCAAAATACTCATTTGGATGTGTGAACCATGTAAAAATCAACTGAAACAGCTGATGTGCTCAGTACAGCAGGAAAATTCTATGAAACAACTTGTAACTAAGATTAATGATATGGGAAAAAAAAATAAATAAAATGTCTGCAAATATGGAAATAAACTCTTTGAAACCATCCTTCTCTGATATATGGTACAGCATAAACACAATAGAGTCATGCCTAAAATAAATGGCAATTTACCAAATATTATATTAAAGCCTAAGAGAGTACAAAATACAAGTAAATCTAAATCAGATCTGGAAAAAATTAAACCAGCCGAATTAGGCATAAGAATAAAAGGAAGAAAAGAACTGCCAAATGGTAAAATAATGTTGAAATTTCCTACAAAATCTGATATGGAGAAGCTAAAAGTATCTGCAACAGATATACTTGGACAAAAATATGATATAATCGAAACAACTTTAAAAAATCCTAGAATCAAAATTCCTGGTATAACAAACGATTGTAATAAGGATGAGATTGAGAATATGATAAAACTCCAGAATCCATTAATAACTGATGAAGACCATTTTAAGGTGACATTTATAAGATCAATGAAAACAAAAAAATCAAAAACAGTGTATGCTGAATGTTCCCCTGGGCTTTTTCATGCATTGATGAATAATGGGCGGGTATATTTGAATTGGGAAAGTTTTCCTGTATTTGAAGACGTCAATGTGTTAAAATGCTTTAAATGCCAACAATTTCATCATAAAAGTAATGATTGCCCAAATAAGCAGGTGTGTTCAAGGTGCTCTGAGGGACATGAAACCAAAGACTGCTCGAGTGAAGTTTTTAAATGCAAAAACTGCATTACAGGCAATGAGAAATATGGAACAGATCATGATACTCACCACAGCTCAAGTGATTGGAACTGCCCAACATACAAATACCAATTAGACATAGCAAAATCAAGAATTAATTATGGCTGAGTTAGAGATACAGTTGCTTGACGACATACAAGAGGTTCAAAATGCTAGCATTAGGTTACCACCAGAGAGGCTACAATCCGTCATTTGTACTAGAAGTAAATTAATAAATGTTCTACATATTAATATAAGAGGTATTATAACAAATTTTAACAATCTATTAGTATTTCTGCAGGCTTACAGTATAACTTACTGTGATATTGTGGTTCTGAGTGAATGTCATAAACTGAATTCTATCTTACAATAGAACTTGCCGGGTTATAGTGTATACTATAATTCTGCAGATTATAATTCCTTCGACGGAGTTGTAATATATACAAAGTCTCATTTAAACCCTACATTTCAGAATCACAAGCTCACAATTTGTGGAGTTACTGTTACTAATATTGCTGTTACTTTAAACAATATTGCTTACAACATCTATGCATTGTACAGATCGCCATCTTCTAAGTTACCTGTCTTTTTGGAAGAACTGGACCTATTTTTTGAAACGGTCCAAAGTAATGGTATTGATGTGTTTTTGGGTGATATAAATGTTGACTTGTTGCGTAATGATGATTTGAATGTTAATAAATACTTAGCGCTAATGAACTCACATGGGTTTGCATCACTTTGCCTAGGTTTTACAAGACCGGAGAGCAAAACTTGTCTCGATCACATATTTGTACGAGAAAAAAACAAATCTATTTCTAGAAAAATTGAATCGTATATTATTGAACATGACATAACGGATCACTTGCCAACTATGCTAAATATTTCGGAATTGAATAGTATTTCTGCAGGCTATCCAACTGAAACAACAGTCTTATAAAAAAATTGATTATGACAAACTGAGTTCATTAGCAGCCAAGGTAAACTGGAATCATACTTTCACCTTTTCTGGGCCGGAGCTTGCAACTAGTTATCTTATACAAAACTTAAAATCTATCATTGAAAAATCTGAAACTAAAGTAAATTTAAAAAATAAATTTAATAAGATCAAACCTTGGATTACAAATGCTATTATCGTTTCAATAAAAAAGCGTGATAAATTGAAAAAAGCCTTAACAGGAAGTTCTTCGGCACAGAGGATGTTGGAATATAGAGAATACAGAAATCGCCTTACTAAAATAATTAGATTCACTAAAAATGAATTTTATAAAACAAAAATTAACGAAAATGTACACAATATGAAAAAAATGTATAAGCTGGTTTCTGAGGCAACGAATGAAGGCGTCAGTAATTGTAAACTATCTCAAATAAAAAATGACCTGAATATTTTGCTTACTGAACCAGGAGAAATTGCCGAGTACTGTAACGATTACTTTGTAACAGTTGGGAAAAATATGTCAGATAGGGTTGCTGATCCTTCTGTACCATTCAAAATACGCAATAGTTCTCTGTTTTCTATGTACTTGAGACCAACAAATTCCAATGAAATAATAAATCATATAAATAGTCTAAAAATTAATTGTTCATCGGGCTCTAATAATATATCAACTAAAGTAATGAAGCATTTACATAAATTTATTAGTGTTCCTCTGGTTCACATCATTAATCTTATATTCAAAACTGGTAAAGTTCCTAAGGAATTTAAAATGTCAACTGTTACACCAATCTACAAGTCAGGGGATAAAAATAATATAAGCAACTATAGGCCAATAAGTGTAATCTCAAATGTGGCAAAAATATTTGAAAAATGTCTTAGAATTAGGTTGACGGATTTTTTGATGTCTAGTAATTTGTTGTCTGAGAACCAGTTTGGATTTATGGGGGGAAAAAGTACCTCGGATGCTATGTATGAACTAGTATCAGATATAATGCATTGTTTGGATAGAGGTGATAAATGTATTGCGCTGTTTCTCGATCTAGCAAAGGCGTTTGACACGTTGTCGCACCCTATATTACTTCAAGTTCTGGAGAGTTGTGGGGTGAGAGGTATTGTGTTGGACGTTTTTATAAATTATCTAGCGGATCGACCTCAAAGCGTTAGGATTGGGAACGTGATCAGTAATCCAAAATCAGTACAGTATGGTGTGCCGCAAGTTACTGTAATTGGACCAATATTATTTAACATATATTTGAATTACCTATTCAGTCTTGATGTGGGGGGAAAATTGGTTGCCTATGCGGACGATACTGTGGTTTGTTTTCATGAAAAAACATGGCATTTGGCAAGAGAAAAATTGAAGTCTGGTTTTATAAAAATCAAAAACTTTTTGGACACTTTCAAACTAACATTTTATATTCAGAAATCGTGCTACGTTGCTTTTTCAATTATATCAGCAAACAGACCTGACTTTGATCAAATACAATTTGATGAACTAGATGAGACATTAAAAGAAGCTGCTTGTGTGAAGTATTTAGGGGTAATTATCGATAAAAATCTTAAATGGGACCAACATGTGCTCTATCTATGTAAAAAGATTCGATGCTTGATCCACAAGTTTTACATACTTCGCGAAATATTAGACAGAAAACTCCTCATTACAATTTACAAGGCACTTGTTGAACCCTTACTTAGATATGGAAATATTATTTGGGGGGGTATGTATAGTATTCATTTGCGTCAATTAAAAACTGTGCAGAATTACATTGTGAAGATAAATCTAAAGAAACCCAGACTGTGTCACACAAGTATGCTGTACTCATCAGAATTATATAACATTAGAACATTATATATCCTTGCAGTGTGTTGTTTCGTGCAAACTCATGAAAGTATGAAATCTAACTGTATTGCCCATGGCTATATGACCAGAGGTAATATTGAACATAAACTGAATATCCCGGATTCAAGAAGAAATATAAATCGGCGCTTCATAAACTATTTGGCTCCTAAATTTTATAATGTAATTCCTTTTCATATAAGAAATATAAAAAATATCAGTCGCTTCATTAATTTATTTAAAGACTACCTGTTTTCAAATATGGATTTATTTACTTGTTTATTTTAGGGTTGTATTTTTAGGATATGTGTATTTTCTGTGATAAAAAAACAGAAAAAATCAATTCAATAAACTGCAAGGCTGTGAATACTTAAGTGTCATAATTATAACAAATAGGTTTTATGATTTACAATAATTAGATCATTATGCACATACAGGTGTTTTCACCTAGGTGTTTTGTGGCTACTTGGATGTATTTAAAATATGAAAATTGTAAACCCGTTTCAATGTAATTTAAAAATTGTTTTGTTTGAATAAATTGAATTGAATTGAAATTGAATTGAATACACGACCGCATTTTTTAAGCATGCGCATAAGCCACAATATTATGCGCCATTTTAAAAATTTAAATTAAGGCGCGAAAGTTCGTGAGTTAAAATAGCGTAGGAATGCAAACCATGCCTAAGATTTTCTCAATTATTATTTAACATCAATATGATATACAGATAACAATTCTAGGAGGAAACGCTTAATGCAATTAAAATTTGATTAGCGAAAATATTTTGGACTTATAAGACAAAAGACCAATGATTATTTTTTAGAAATTATTCAAGAGCACCTGAGCAGGTGTATCGAACTGAGACCATTGCCCGAACTAGGATTCATGTCGAGAGGGCAATAAGAAGAATGAAGAAGTCCAAATTTTAGATTTTATTCCACACACCCTTCAACAACGTGCTATTTGCTGTGCAGGTAATTGAGGCCCAAAAAAATTTGCAACCACCTCTTATCAGAGAAGTTGAGGAATCATACATTTCAACTGAACTTGTCTAGTTTTGTTAAGAAAAATTTTGTGACAATTTTAGAATTTCATTGAAAATGTATTCATTTAGTTGTCAACCGTTTTGTTTATTTTCATACTCGTAATCTGTAAGATTTAAAATCAATACATAAAATTACAAAATTATTTGCTACTGAATTTCCTCTTTAATTCACCCTATTAAGAAAGTGTAGCTTTCTTTTAAATATTTTATGTAACTGTGTGCCTATACGTTAAAATGTTTTACTTGTTAACGAAACAATAACATATAGGTAGAATAGTTGATGGAATCCGTCGTTACTACGTGATAATTTAACATGATGAACAAAACTAAATTTAAATTTACTACGTTATTATCACAAAATATTTATTTAACACTGCGATTGCAATTTCGGTCACTAGACCATCATCGGGCAGATTGAGTTCTTAACTCAATCTGCCCGATGATGGTCTAAACTCGCTTCCTCCCTCAAGCAGAGATACACCATGTATATGTTTACACAATACTTTTTTGACAGCATTTTCTGGACACTCACATTCATATCTGTGTATGCATACCTTACATGAATCACAAAATCCAGCTCGGCAATCGGTATCGCAGATATCTTTGCAACTTACCCTATAAAATTTATTACAAACTGAACTAGAGGGGACAATAAAATTACCAAATCCATGAGTCTTTATATCGCTGATATTCATTTGTTCAGCTTTCTTGTGTGCTTCCACTGCAACCTTATGCTGGTAGTTATTTGCATTCGGTCTCTCTTCATTGATTATCTTTCTCCACATTTTTTCTTCCACCAGTTCATCCAATAGATCCAATAATTGTTCAACCCTAGAATAGAGTATTGATATAATTTTTTTTTATTCATTCATTCATTGTAATATACCTACCTAAGATCACGTTTTCCTCCCATTTTATTATATTTTAGAACTTTATTTAAACTTTCTATGGCCATATTAGTGTTAATTCCAGCATTTAATCTGTAACAGTGTGCCCACATCATAATTCGTTCTTCACTCTGGAAATAGTAACTGAAAACAAAAAATTCACTTTCTAATTCATACTTTATCTATGGTTCTTTACGTTTGTAAATATTTTAGAAATTCATTTTCTCCTTCCTTTTCCAAAGAAGTCAAATAATGCTCCTTGAATTCTATGAATTTGTTCGGAACTGTTTCCTTAAGAATTTTTCTCATTTCTTTCTTCATTTCTTTCCTCATTTCTGAATTTTTAATTTTCGCTCTTCCTTGTATATTCCAATTTTTTATCACATGCCATGTACGCAACAGTCTCCTCGGTTTTTGATCTGAATGCATTACTTTGACCCATGCGTTATAATATTTAGGGTCATCATCACTCATGAAAAATTTTGATTCAATTATTCCACCTAATCTTGCCTTGAGAGCTGAAAAAAAGTGTTCTTGGATCGTCTGATCCAATCTATTAGAGAGAAAGAATGCTACAGGAAAACCCATATTATTCTCATCTTTCACCAAAACTATGGTCAGGTCCCAATTATTTTTATTTGTTCCATGCGTCCCATCTACACATATTACATTTTTGAAGTCCTTAAGTTTTTTCTCCATTATTCCATTCATAAACCCTAATGCGAAGTCTTCGTCCCTCAACCCAGGGTAAGGTTCACCTAAAATTATTCAAGACTACTTCCACCACCATGCACAATTATTCTAAGCAATAACACAAACTAAACATTACACCCAATGATAGTTACACACAATTTCAACTTACCAATTTTTTTGAAAAAAAATGCATAATGTTTTCCCTGCTGGTTCCATTCTTCAACTTTCAAAGCTGTCGCTACCATATCATTAGCATGCCTGCTTTTATTCACATTATATTTTCTCATCAAATATGCTAAATCTCCTCTTGTTATAATATTGAATCTTTCCAATTTTTCATTCTGAACTTTCCTAGCATCTTGAAGTATTCTCTCTGTTGATATTCCAGCAGACAATTTTTCAACTAGAAGGTTTTGTTGAGATTTTGATAGTCTTTTTGTTCTTAGTTCATCGTCATGCCCCACATGTGTTTCAACAAATGCTACAGAATATAGGCCTAAATAGAATGAAATCAATTAATTGTTAAATGTTATTGATATACTGATGCTTACCATCTGTTGATATTTTTACTGTTATTCTTGAAGGACATATTCCTTGAATACGAATACTGCCTCTAACCTTTGTCATTCGTCTCTCACAAACTCTTTTGTATCCTGAAATTGAGAAGTGTTGAACATTGTGGGATTTTCAAAAAAAAATTATACCTACCTCTATAATCACTTCTATTGCAATTATAGTATAAAATTGTATCTCCTTCCTCTCTTTTATTAGACCTAATAGAAATATAATCCACTTCTCTGTTTTCCTGTCTTCTCCAAGCCTCAAACTCTTCGCCACTCCTAAAAATACAAGTACTTTTTTTGATAAATACATTATGAATATGTCTTAAATGGTCATCATAGTTCTTATAACTGGAAAATTTGTCTCTATTCTCAACAGGGCAAAGACAACACAATATATATTGATTCTTGTCCTTTGGAATGTTCTCATTATGGATATTTCGAAGATGCCTATTTTTCACAGACACACTGGTGAACTCCTTTTGGCATATTCCGCAAATGAGTGGATTCGTTCTGCAAAAAAGTTTAACATTTGCTGAAAACTGCTACATAATATTGTTATACATTCATTTGAGAAATATTGCTATAAATATAATAATATAATAAATATTGCTATATTAAAAACTTACCCCACGGATTCCATAATTTACTAAAATTAATTGGAATAGTGAACTATCGTTAGCTGAAATCGATAAATAAAATAGCAATTAAAACTGCTCTTTTAGAATTTTGGGATAAATAAAATAACAATTAAAACTGCTCCTTTAGAATTTTGGCTAATAGTTTGCGATGTAATTCCTCAAAAAAATCACAGCACAGCTCTCAGACAAAGTTTTATGTTTTATCATAAACATAAATGAGAATCGCGCCAAAATTGAGTCAACCGTCCAACGAATTAACTCGATATTACCCGAAAGCCTATAGTTGTGATTGGTCGGCATTGGGTGTATATTAATGTATCCTCTACCTACCACCTTGGACAAAAAATCTACCAACTTTTCAAATTTTTGAAAAATGATACTATTAATCGTCGTGGTTATGGTTAGCAAAAATAACCATAACATCGCCGTAATAAGAAGATTTTTTAAGGGGCTAAAAATCTCTCTACTATTAGTCAGCAGCGAGTGATGAGTTCATTACTGCATTACTCTCTTATACCACAAGAAACAAAAACAAGATAGCCAAACCATAGAGATATTAGAAAAGGTCTTCTTCTTCTAAATGTGCCTAATCGTTCCGGATGTTGGCGACAGGCAAGAAAATTTTTACATGGTGGTTGGAATGATTACTTTTTGGGTTTAGCTAAATTTTCTGAAACAGATAGCAAAAAAAACATTCGATGTCTTGATAAAAAATACACGATGCATCGAATAGATAAATCTTTGTCAAAACATCGAATCAATCCGATGCATCGTATCGTATACATCGAATGGATTCGATGCATCGATGTAAAATGAATATCCCTAATCCTTAGACTAGGATCTCTCTTTCCTAGTCTAAGGTATAATCTGACTATCTGACATTTATCATCTGGCATACGAAAAACGAAAATAATTTTTAGTTTTTACCTTCTTCTATAAATGACGATATCATGTTGCTATCAATTCCAATAATCTGTAGTGTTGATTAAATTAAATACTAATTAATTCAATTGTTTATCAGATTTAGATTATTTTATTCCCAAATAATGGCCTAATGAATAGGTGAAGGTGCCACGAAACGAAAAAAGCCGGAAAGTATTTCGCTAGCCAATCACATTAAGCCAGCTCTTGAATATTCACGCATGCGCATATTGATAGCCACGTAGATCGAGCTAACCGATTACGGTAAGTTCTTGGTGTAGACATTAAATTTGATCATTGATGAGGTAGATTTTAGTGCGTGAGAACAAATTAAAGACCGGTAGGAATCGAATTCTGGAAATTATGTTTGCTGCAAAACTTTTATTTTTTGGTTTAATTTGCCATTCGGCATTTACTAAAGAAGAAGATGTATTAGACTTGGGTGACAGTGATTTTGCTACTAAAATTGCGGAACACGAAACTGCTCTTGTCATGTTTTACGCACCATGGTGAGTATTAATGGCATTTTCATGCGACCAAGTATTTACCAGTTCTGTTACTTATTTGATTTTTTTCCGAATTTTTTTTTTAGGTGCGGCCATTGTAAAAGATTGAAACCTGAATTTGCCAAAGCTGCTGAAGAATTGAATAAAAATGATCCACCGATTGCTCTTGCCAAAGTGGATTGTACAGAAGCCGGTAAAGAAACTTGTAACAAGAATAGCGTTAGTGGCTATCCAACTTTGAAAATCTATAGAAATGGCGAAGTTTCACAAGAATATAACGGACCAAGGGAGGCTTCAGGTGAGTACACTTCCAAGCAACATAGTTTCCTGGAATAAATTTATGTCATGCCGTTATCTTGTGTTGTTTATGCAGAATTTTCCCCTCATTAGTTTTAAATTGTTATGGTTGCAGGTATTGTAAAATACATGAAAGCTCAGGTTGGTCCAAGTTCTAAAGAATTGAAGAGTGGAGAAGATTTGGAGAAATTTTTGAAAGCTGAAAATGATGTTTCTGTGATTGGATTCTTTGAAAAAGAATCCGATTTAAAAACTGCTTTCTTGAAGATTGCCGACAAATTGAGAGAAAAAGTTCGTTTTGCTCACTCTAGTCACAAGGACGTCTTGAATAAGCAAGGACTAACGTGAGTTCAATTTATCAAAAGAAGTCTTACAATTGGAAAAATGTAATATTTTCGTTTCAGTGACAATATTGTTTTATTCCGTCCAGCAATTCTTAATAACAAATTTGAGGATAACTTTGCCACCTATTCTGGAAGTGCTGACTCTGGCTCAATTGGTGATTTCATTACCAAAAACTAGTGAGTGCTTAGTTATAAATTTTTCCACTAATTAGAATTATATACCTTTTCAGCTATGGTCTGTGTGGTCATCGTAAGATGGACAATAAGCTGGAATTCCAAAATCCATTGGTTGTTGCCTATTTTGCAGTTGATTATGTTAAGAATCCAAAGGGCACCAACTATTGGAGGAACAGAATTTTGAAAGTTGCTAAACAGTTCAAAGATAAGATCAACTTTGCTGTCAGCTCAAAGGATGAGCTGGCCCAGGAATTGAATGAATATGGTGTTGACTTTATCAAAGAGGATAAACCTAGAGTGTTCGCTAAAAATGACAAGAATCAGAAGTTCATCATGGAAGAAGATTTTTCGTATGTTAAGTTGATTTTTGAATCTTGAAATAGTAATTTTTCTGTTTTCAGAGTTGAAGCCCTAGAAACCTTTGTAAAAAATTTGTTAGTTGGCAAACTCACTCCATATTTGAAATCTGAGCCTATTCCAGATAACACTGAAGTCCCTGTGAAAGTTGCTGTTGCTAAAAACTTTGAAGAAGTTGTAATCAACAATGGAAAAGATACTCTAGTAGAATTCTATGCTCCTTGGTGTGGCCACTGCAAGAAATTGACTCCCATTTATGAAGAACTTGCTACTAAGGTATTCATTCAAGTGAAAAAAAAAAAACACCTAAGTAAATTTTTTCTTGTTTTTACAGCTTAAAGATGAAGATGTTGCTATTGTGAAAATGGACGCCACTGCAAATGATGTACCAGCACCATTTGAGGTGAGAGGGTTCCCAACGCTCTTCTGGTTGCCTAAAGATTCTAAAGACAAACCAAGGAGTTATAATGTGAGTGAACTGAAATTTTTTTGAGTTTTAATTTTGTTATATTCTGTTTTTCTACATTTCGTGTAGAAATAAATCACAATCGAGTCGATGAAATAAAATAAATTCAAGGATTTTGTATTATAACTGCCTGGAGAGAAATTTCATGATTTTATTTTATTCTTTCATAGGGTGGTCGGGAACTGGATGATTTTATAAATTACATTGCCAAGGAGGCAACTAACGAGTTGAAGGGATATACCAGAGATGGCAAGCCTAAAACGGATAAGACTGAACTTTAAGGATATAATATTTGATTAGTTGGAACCAATTTTCAATTGTGAAATTCTGAATGATAAGCATTTGTAATGTTACAGCATAGTTTCAGTGTTGTATTCCACATTTCCTAGTAATACTGAGTAAACTTTGCGAGTACTAACTAAGGTTGTTTGTAATTAAAAAGTAAGACATTTTATAATTGTAAGTAAATCTCACGCTTAGTTTCATTAGGTTCATATTTTTGTTACATCAATTTTTGAAGAAAAAATAAATTGAAAATTTGAGTTTGCTTGTCTATTTCTGTATTCTATTGACTCAATGGTGGGTGGAATTAGATATTTTCCTTTTTTAGAGACGACAGTTTTTGATATCACACTATGTATAAGTTTAAGTCACCTTCTGGAAATTTTCAGTTGCAGAGTGTATCAGAATGCAATGAAAAAACCAAATAATTTGAACTTTCCTTTTTAAGAAATTTATTACAAATACTGGAGTGTTACATTTGTAGTAGAGTACTATTTATTATTCTAAAAAAAATTTGGTAATACCATGTTGCACTTACGAAGAAATATGGTTTTTAAAATAAATCTTAAAATCTGCTAGAAATTCATTCACACGGTAATAAAAAAATTCACGTAAGACATTTCAACAACCATCTGATTCAATCTGGATGAAATGATGTGAACTTCAAACATCGCGAAAAAACCAAAAATCTACATCAAAATGCGACTAGAGAAAAAACTGTATACCTCTAAAGGGCATTTCCTTAGCATATAGATTTACATTATATTAATATATAAAATATTAAGTAGCATTACAATGTTCTTTCTACACTACCAAAGGAATAAAGCAGGCATTTTGAAATTTCAGTATGTAATTCAGAAAGGATGGATCTATGCTGCAAAAAATTTGATTTTAAAAGCAGTTTTGAAGGCATAACTCACTTGATTTAGAAAGATGATATATTTTTGTGTTGCATACAAAGTCAAAGTCGTAGCCAACTGTGGTAATTTTCAAAAACGCGAAATATTGAAAAAACTAATACTCGAAACTTTGCGTGTGACAGACACATCAATTTGAAGGATATTTTATGCAGATCTTAACAAAAAAATAAAATATGGCATGTTCCATGAAAAAAAAATATCAAGTTTGTGTAATATCTCAAAAACTAAATGTAATTTGACATTTTGGTTTTCAGTGGTGTATTGGTCTTCAAAAAAACTTTTGATGATAAAAAAGATATGGCGACTTTTCCAAAATGCAAGCTTTCGAAAATCCCCCTGTAGCTTGAAAACGACTTGACGTATCAAAAAGAGGTTTTCATATATATATATATATATATATATATATATATATATATATATATATATATATATATATATATATATATATGTATATATATATATATATATTTGTCTCGAAAATCTATGCTAGAAGTACCCTAAATCCCTTCGAAATTAGCCCATCCTGTACACAGAGGTATACCTACCAATGCCATATTTTTGACAATGGACAGTTTTGAATTATTATGCCAGATGGCACGTTAAGTTATTGCCGCCAAAGATAGATCGAATGCTTCTGACTCTGAAGAAGCTACAATTGAATCTAACTAGTGAAGATTGGCTAATCAGAGTTCAATTGCAGATCTGCTACGCTGCGTCACTAACAATACCCACCAGGGAAGAAAAATCAAGACTCTTCCTGCAGCATTTTTCAACTTCTAGAACTGTAGAATCATTCTGGATTGCACTGAAATATATTCAGCTATTCCTGCAAATATGGAAAGTTAAAGACTAGCTAACATACAGTTCTCAAAAGCATAGAAATATGAGGAAATTGTTAGTGAGCATTGCACCAAATGTGTGATTACTTTGGTTAGCAAGGCATATCCAGGATCAACATCAGATGAAAAATTTTTAGAGCACTGTCGCATTTTGGAGCAAATGCACAATGGTGACCTTATATTATCTGATAAGAGATTTTTGATTCAAGATTTACTTCAGGGTGTTGTTTCTTCAAACATTCCCCCATTTTAGAGTACAACTCAGTTTACAGAGGCACAGGTATATGAAACAAAAAGAATAGTGAAAGCAAGAATCCATGTAGAAAGAGCTATTCGGAGGATCAAATGTTTTTGTATTTTGGAAAATACCTCAATATTACATATCTCAGTAATCAACAATTTTTCTGTTAAACAAAAACTAAACTTGAATTTACTACGTTTATTATCACAAAAATATTTTGAAATATTAGACATGATCACTGGCAGGGCTTTTAGAGTTCTGGGCTTCATATACAGGCACTCATTGGATTTTTGTGATATTTCAACACTGAAGTATCTTTATACTACTCTTGTTAGACCTGTACTAGAGTTTGCCTCAGTTGTTTGGTCACCATATATATTTGAAGATTGCAAAAGGATAGAATCAGTGCAAAACAAGTTTCTTTTATTCATCTCCTACAGACTGGGATGTAAGCGTGAAAGTTTCTCGGCGACTCTGATGCGTTCCAGGCTTGCCTTGCCCTCTCTGAGGGCTCGCAGGAATCGTGTTGATGTATTGTTTTTGGCTAAAATCATTCAGGGTTATATCAACTGCCCGGATTTATTGAGTAAAATCGACATACACGTTCCTGCGAGATTCACGAGACAATCGAATCTTTTTCATATCTCATTCACCAGATGCAATTACATTAGAAGTTCGCCCATACCTAGATTGCTTAGAAACGCAAATGTGGCTTGGGCTGCTGGTGTGGATCTCTTTCATGACTCACTTAGTTGTATAAGGAGAGATGTTGATGTTGTGATTATAGAATAAGGACTAACTTTGTGAACTTTTTATTTTCTTTTGTTTTCTTTGGTTATATTAGGATATTTGCTTTGTTTATAATAGGATAAGGATAAATTTTGTAACCTTCTCAAGTTTTTGTTAATTTTTGTTACTAAAGGGTTTACCCGTAAATAAATAAATAAATAAATATATAACCCTGCGATTGCAATTTCGGTCACTAGACCATCATCGGGCAGATTGAGTTAAGAACTGCACGATGATGGTCTAGTGACCGAAATTGCAATCGCTGTGTTATATTTTTGAGTTGAGCAGTGTTTGTATTATTGAAAAACAAGTATAAAATACGCGATTCATAAGGCTTATTGTTGGTCAATTAGGGTCCTTATGAAACTTATATTTAAATGTTATTGATAGGTATTTTTCTGGTTAACGATAGCTAAACTAAGAACAAAGATACTGAGGAATGTAAGTTTCCTTTTATTTACATTATTAGTTTTTCTCTTATATTTTCTGATAATCCTTCGTCCAGCTGAGATTTTTTGGACTGGGATAATTCTTCCCCTTCTTCGACTACCGTCAGCTCCTGCGAAAAGAATAATCAATTACTTGACAGGACTTTTTTTTACAATTCGAACAAATAGGCAATTATACATTTAGAAAGGGAAACATTCATAAGCCAGATGTACCAAATACTTAAAGTAACCTACTTTTAAAACTGATGAGATGATATAAGAATAAGATTTTTACTTGTTCTTTTAATGGTTATTGTAGAAAAAATAGTGTATCATATAAATATCATAAAACCAGCACCAAAATGGCTAAAAATCTAACCCAGTACACAGAACATAATACTTGAAACATACCAAATTTTAACACCTTTAGTGTTAAAGAATCCTTATGTAACTGTTATAGGGAGAAAAAATATATATATTAAGACTTTCAGGAATGTAAACTAAAATTATAATTTAATTTAGAAAATAGCCAAAAAATTCTTACCAAACTCAAATGTGGGTACCTATTGCAGATGAAAATGATGCTGGTGTTTCAATTTTATCCAATGTAGAAATCATTTTTTCCATACTGCTGGTGACTTCTAGTGCTGACTTTTCATAAAATTTATCAAAACATTGGTTAATTTTAGCTAACAACTCTGTATATCTTTTGTTACTTTCATCAGGATCAAATGGTAATGGTACAGCCATAGTACTGGTCGAAGGTATGCTCGTGTCCTCAGAAACTGAAAATCTGTTTCCCTCTCTTGTGTTGAAGCAGCGCTCTCTGTTTCACATGTATCTATTAAGGGTAAAAGCCAGTCGCCTTTACTTTGTTGCCCAGTAGCCACAAAATAATGCTTTTCTTTAATTTTAAGGTTGTCTATTTTATTAAAGTAATTGTCTGTGCAGAACAGACCATTTGCCCAATCAATATGTTTGCAAATGGCACCTAAAAAGAAAGAAGGATTTATATGTTTTTGGAAACACAATAACAATGATCTTATAAATAGTAGGTATCATATATTTTTTTCTATTATGTAAATTCAATTTTTAATCAGAAATTTTAATATTTATTACCTGTAGTTCGCACAGTGCATGATCATATGAGGACTTCAATATTAACTAGGTATATCAAGTTTGGTTCGGATTCACTTGGAACAGCAACTATGCTGTCACTTAGCTTCCTAATGCGTTGCATTAACTCTAAGGGAGGCATTTTTATGTTCTTATCAAGAAGATTATTTTTTCTGGAGCGGTTGCTGGTAGTATCTAAGAGTTTTCTCTGAGTGAAGTCCTCAAATTTGGTCAACATAAAATACACCATTTGTATCAAGTTAAAAGCTTTTATGCGAGAAAATATCTTGTCTTTGAGTTGACGAATTGTACTTTCAGAATAATTATTGGTGTGATGGTTTTTCATTAGCACACCACGTCTATAGGCCTTCACCCAACATTCTCGTTTTGGCCACCAATAATTATTTAAGTAATTGATGTACTTAGGGAACAACTTTGCATTTTCAACAGCTAATTTATGTTTGGCTGTCACCTCGTCCAAACTGTTGGCATATAAAATATTTTGGAAGTCTTTATAAATATTTGTTTGTTGATTTCTGGGAATATCATTTTTCGATTTTGAAAGCCATCTAACGACTGCCTGCAGAACGTGAAATATGCATAGCATTCTTTTTGACTTAGGCCAGGTATCGCCAATTGCTTTTTGTTCAGATTGGGAATCGTCTGTCATGAAAACTGCTGGACCTTCCTTATGTCCCCCAAAAATAGATTCTCCTACGAGCTCTTTAATTGTGTTGAAGCCAGTCTTGATAGCATCCACACTCTCAGATGTTGTAATTATAAGCCCTAGTGGTAAAGCTCCACATTCACTGTGTGTCAACATCACAAAGATCTGACTGCCATCCCTATCCATGGTTCCTGAAGAATCAATAAACACAATTTCAGAAGCAGCTTCGACATATTTGTGGACTGTTTTCATAATAAGAGTATAAATCCTTAAAAAAATAAAACTATTAAAACCTTGAAAACTTTTTAGATATTATTCAACTTACCCAATAACATAATCATTTTCTTCTCCAATTATAATCATTTTTGCACATTGATCTTTTTGTTGACTGTTCTATAAACTAAGTTTATTTTCTAAAAATATTTTTGCTTCTGTATTGAATTTCATAGGGCCATATTTTTTCTTAAATTCTTTCAATTATAAGTCATAGTACTATTTGTACCTTGGACATTTATTACGGTCTGCTAATGCTGTGATGTAGTCATCACAAGTTAGTTGAAGATTGCAACTTAATCATTTCTAATGCTGTTCCTGCTGTACATTATGGTAAATATTTAATAACTCTTCCCTTACATTAAGGAGCTTCATGTAAAACACACAAGAAGCTTCATGTAAAACTTGAGATTTTTTTTGTAAGCCCCTGTATTTTTTCTTAATAACATGAATTTTAACTGTTAATTTTGAAGGACAATTGGTATTTCTCGTTTTGTTTTTTAAAGACGGTTCATAGGTTTTTGAGCACCGGGTAAAGTGGTGACACCTAAAATGTGCTTGTTTTATTGTGTGCATTAAGTAACATTTTTTACATTTTAGTAGATAGTTTTAATAAACTACATACCTGAGTCTCCTCTTAAGTTTAAGGTACTTATTTAGATAAACGTGAAACTCTTGAAAATTCATAAAATTTTGGTTACTTACTAATTTTGGGCTGAAAAAGACGAATCTGATTTCAGAAAATCCGGGAAATCAACTATTTCCACATTTTCACCTTCAAAAAATTTCTAAGGAAATGTCAACATAGCGCCATCATAATGGATGTCGTTCAGTATTGCAGTAACGCCAACCTACAATAAGGAACTACGAAATAACTCTAATTTACATAAAATTTTCGTTTTACTCACTCTTTTGGGCCGAAATTGACGAAATTGAGCCTGAAAAGAGTGAAAGCAGAAAAAACTATGGTATTTATCGATAATTCAACAGACTGCCCCGATTTACTTGAAATTTCGGATTATAGCTTATTTTGGCCTGAAAAAGCCGAATATGAAGGCAGATTTTGTCGCTGGGTCATCTTTTTTTTTTCAAAAACTTGAGCTGATCTAACTTTTTCTAACCTTACTAACCTAACCTCCGAGTTCATAAAAGTATAGAATTCATGAAATAGATGAATTTTATTATCTAAAACATTGTCTATTTCATGAATTCTATACTTTTATGAACTCGGAGGTTAGGTTAGTAAGGTTAGAAAAAGTTAGATCAGCTCAAGTTTTTGAAAAAAAAAGATGACGCTGTTGCCGACTTTAAATAATTAAACGGGAACTTGCATGTTTCACAGAAATGACTATATAAAAATATATAAAATATCTAAATAAATCTCTAATACTAAGGTAACCAAGCTAGTTAGTCGAGTATATTAGATACGCTGGCTAGTATTTGGGAAGTCTCGGGTTCAAACCCCGGGGCCGACTGGTCTGCCATGAGTTTTTTTCAGAGGTTTCCTCGTGGTAATGTAAGTCACTGCTTGCAAACTTAGAAGGCGAATGCTGGGCCAGTATTAATCCTCTGAACCCTACCCACACTTCCTATGTTCCATAATATCCCGTCTCACCTATCCTTAATGCACTTGTACATACAAGTGTATCCTCTGATCTGGCTGAAGGAGTTAATCCCAAACTCAAGCTGCCCGCCTCCCTGACACATACTTCAGGGAGGAATGAAACACGTGTGTTTCCTTTTTCTTCCTTTTCCTACTAAGGTAAGAGTTTATGAAATTTGTCAACGCAGCTGAAAAAAGAGACTGGTCATGCACATGACAAATGCAATTTTACAACCCTTTTAACAAAACACGTAAAGGGGATTAGCCATAGATATATACTATATTCTTCTTCTTCTTCTTCTCTTTTATCTATGTCCTCGGTTGCGGTGACCATCTAGACATAATACCTATCTGTTCTAAATTGGGCCTGATATCAACAGATCTTGGACGAGCCAATACCAAATTATTATTTTCTTCTTCTTCTTTTTTTTTAAAACAATTTTGGTTAAATCAGGAGATTGGATCAATTAACATCAGACAACACAAACATAGGGGTTGATTAGGATATACATTTAGGAGACTGTTAGTTCTTCTGAAATTCTCGCTATCTGAGATATCTGCACCTAAAGTTTAATATTTGGAGATGTCAGGTAATGAATAATAGTTTTTATTAGTTTTGGGTCATTTTTTTATATAATTTCGTAAATATTAATTGGGATATTTATTGGATCTAACTTAGATAAATCGGAATATAGCCTAATACAATTTAATTTTTATTTGGACATGCAAAGAAAATGTGAGATTATTGCCTTTCTCCGCACATATGTATAATTGATTGTTGGTGATTTAAAATAAATTATAACCTTTAATATTGAATTTATAGGTTGGTTTCGAAAATGTTTCCGACAATAAAGATTATTGTCCGAAACTCCCCCGAAACTTTGTTTAGAGTTATTAGGATGAGTAGGGTTCTGGACCGTATGTGTCCATAGCCCCACTGTTTGAACCATCTTCGATATTATTAATTTTATCATATATCATTCCCATAAGACTTTTATATAATTCAATTTCGTTCTTATTAATATTCTTTTTAGAAAGAATTTCTATCATATGTTTTACCTCAATATTTTCAACTGATGTATTTTCTGTATTATTCATCAATAATTTGGAGGGCTTGTAATGAGAGTGAGGGTCTGTTTGAATGAGTTGAGATTGATGCAAGGTCTTGTCATACCCTGGATCAATAGTTTGAGGAAGTTTTCGTCTTTTTGTTATGCTCACATAAGATGACGTAGAAGGATTACTGTTTATCAGATTCCTTCTATCTTGTACATTAATGAGGATTGGATTTTCTGTGTTCCTTGTATTATTAGGAAGAGCTGGAAATAATTGGGGTTGTTGGTTTGGGCCGCTATATTCTTTTCTAATTTGTTTTACCGCTTCAAAATACGAGATATTTTCTAAAGCAATTAAATTATTTATTTGTTTTTGTCTGATATATTCTGGGCAACTTCTGTCTGTTGAAGCATGACTTTCGTTACAGTAGATGCATTTTAAACTGTTTTTATTGGAACAAAGGGTTTCGTCGTGATTAAGACCGCAATTTCTACATCTTTTACTACCATTACAATTACCGTTAATGTGACCATACCTGAGACAATTATAGCATTGTATTACCGGGGGAACATACAGAGATATCTGTCTTCTGCAACCCCAAATCGCTATTGATTCTGGTAAAATTTTACCCTGGAAAGTAATCAACCATGATCTGGATGGCACATATTCCACTTTTTCCCCTTGTTTTACTCGCCTTTTAAACTGTTTGGCATCTAAAATTGTTATTTTAGAATCTGCTTTTACTATATCTTCTTTAGTGATAGCTGATCCTATATCTTTTATTACACCCCTGCACGATACTAAATTAGTAGGAATGTATATGTTGTAATTACTTTGATCCAAAAATCCGGACTCTACAAAGGAATTAGCTGCCAAGCCAGAATTAAATTCAATTCCTATTCTTTTTTTTCCTTTTTTTGTTATACATTTTATATGTTTAATTTTATTATTGAAGAGTTTTTTTCCTAGATCCATAGGATGTAGGTTACCTAAATTTTTATCTAAGATTGATTCTACTATAATAAGGAATGGACCTGTATCGTTATTTGTGAATTTATGTCTGATTTTATCTTTATTAGTTACATTGGATTTATTTGCCATATTTTTTTTTCTTATTGATTCTATCGTCTGAGATAAATTAGCAGCTTCTGTACATAATTCTTCATCTGAAGACTGATTTTTCAAGAGTGATTCAACTTCTTTATTTAATAGGGATAAATCAGAGATAGAAAAGTAACAATTTTCTACATCTTCCGAATTAAAAATTACTTCACATGTTCTTTGCGATTTAGGAGTCAATTGAGATATTAGCAAGGAGGACAAAGGGGTCCCCCCCGAGTCACTATCCATTAAAATGCCCAACTATTCAGAAATTATTCTTTCCCCATATATTTTAATGTAAGAAAGAGAGAAAAAAAAATACCTCGTGTTAGCGAGAATTAGAAGAGTGGATTAACAAAAGGAATGGACTTACCACCCAAAAACAATTACTTCACAAAACTCACAATGGTTAGTAGTTAAGGAAATGACGTTTTTATTCTAATATATAGATTTTTTAAATTTAAATTTCGAAATTTTAACGGTATCGACCTTCAGTCTATGACAGTTAACCTCCGAATCCATATATACTATAATTTATTATGATTTCTATGGGATTAGCGATCTAGAGTAAGTATATATCTATGGTGCATACACTTGGAAAATAATTTAATAGTTCGTAGTAGATGACGCTAGCATTTTAAATTAAAAAATACTGTAGATTAGTGTAGATTTGGAAGCCTAAACTGAAAACTGGGAACATTTTGTAAAAACTGTAAATCTACAGTTAAAACTGTATAGTTGGCTACACTGAATGACAGTTCTAGTGGTGGTGTGGAGACGACACAAAAAAAAAGAACGAAGCATTTTTAGAGCATGCGCATAAGCCAAAATATTATGCGCCATTTTAAAAATTTGAATTTAAGCGCGAAAGTTCGTGAGTTAAATAAATAGCGTTGGAATGCAAACTAAGCATAAGATTTTCTCAATTATTATTTAAAATTAATATGATATACGGATAACAAATCTAGAAGGAAACTCTTAATGCAATTAAAATGTGGTTAGCCAAAATATTTTGGAGTTATAAGACAAAAGACCAATGATTATTTTTCCCAACAAACTTTGCTTCAATTACAGGGAATACTTATAAACTGAAGATAAGGCATTTTTAAAATACGATGTTAATTAACATATCATTTATTTATTTAATTGCGATGAAAAGTTTGGCATTGCGCAAAAAGACCTAACTCTAGTATAACATAGCTAGATTCCCTTGCGCAATGTCTAATGTACATTGCTTACAATATCATTGACTAATTTATATACATTCAAGAACTTACTTTAAATAATAATTATAAAGCAATATATAAATTACAACCCAACAATACATATTTAAAATTTTAATATTATATACTGAACATTTTATATGAAGATTGATGACCATAAAGATGAGTTGTTCTTTAGGAGGTGTTGGCCTATTCCACTTTGAAAAAAACTAAAAATAAAGGTAAATCATGTTTTATACCCATATTAACATAAAATTATTAAATAGGTAGAATATCCCCACAGTAAATCTACTTTCTAGCGAAAGAAAGAATAAATGTATTCAAATTATATTTCTCACTCACTTTTGAACGCTTATTTGAAGGAAAATATTCCTGTTTTTCCATTTTCCTCTTCTTTGTTGGTTCAGACCTTTTCACATCCATGTCCTTCTTTGCCAACTGCAAGTGGTTGATAAAAACAGCAAAATCTTCATCCTGAAGATCTTTTGCCCAATTGAAATAATATTTCAGCTGTGCATCCCTCTTGTCACTGTCCGTGGCTGTCCCATCTTGATTTGATGTTACTTCGCGGTTTCTTACCTCTCCAATGAACTGACATACTTCTATCTCTTTTTGTGCTTTGGTTGTCGAGGATTCTCCTAAAGTTTTTGCAAAATCGTCTGCAACAAAGTTATTGTCCATGTGCTCCTCATACATTCGTACCAAGTGAACATTTTTTCACAGTATACACCTTTTGTTGTTGGCTCCTTGGCCTGCTCAACCGCTCAAGCATGATTTTCTTCTAGAAAAAAAAAGATGTGAATGTTAAAACCAATCTTTCCTATTAGTTACTTACCCTCAAGTATAATTTATGTTTCACTACTTTTTTCCTCATATTCAACTTGTTTAACCGCTGGATTAACAGCCACTGGTAGTCGCAGCTCATGTCAAGGAACCGCAACTCCAAGCCGCTGTAACCCCAGCAGTCATACCGCAACTTATTGTTGCTGAGGAACCACGTCCTCCTTGCGGACAATCCGCCAGGATCATCCCGCGGCGTCGGCCTCCGTCTCTTTCTAACTGCAAATATCAAGTTTGATTATACAGGGGAAAACTACTGCAGGTACATAAAATACACTGTGTGTTCAATGAAAAACTAGCTAGATATATAGATCTCTCCTGACGGCTCGTGACTAATGTCATTCGCGAAATTGCCAACAACAAAATTTAACCAAAGCAACAAACTTTCATATTACAATCGAAAAATTTTGCCGGCCAAATTTCACATCTAGTGGTATTATATATGATAATATACAGGCTAGGCCATAAGGATGGTAATTTTTTTAAAATTAAATTTACTTACAGTGAATAGGATAGATCGACATAATCGACTGTTCTCTTATCAACCATCTGGGTCTAGGCACCATATCCAATACTACACCCGTCGATGGCCCAGCAATCGCCGAAGAGGTCGACTGTTGAGGAAAAGAGTTTTGAGTCGAAACTGACTCAAAACTCACTTCCTCAACAATCGTCCTCTTTGCCACAATGAAAGTCGTGGACTTTACAGAAAAAGCATCCACAACTTTTCCACACATGCTCATCTTTCCTTCAATGCTAAAATAGTAAACATATAATTTAGTTTAATTATAATAGAGTTTTGGTATGCAGATAAGACCTACACTAAATTCACCATATTTCGCACCCTGTCGGGCATCCATAATGGGGTTTTCGCTAGGTGCTCTCGACACCTCTCCGTATCGACCGCCGAATATTCGCTACGATAATAGAAAACATTATCGATGACGGAAACTCGGCGGCGATACGGAGAAATGACGAGATTTTTCAGTTTTTTCTGAACCTTGGATATCACCCTGTGGACGAATCGCCTTCTAGGACGTATGTCCTGAATCGGTGACCAAACCATATAAGTGACGGGGAATCTTTGGAGTTCCCTTCTTGAAGTCTGCGGTCTTGGGTTAAAAAAGGATAACCCACCACAATCAAACCGTTGAATGGGCTCACATCAATCATCCTTCTTGGATCCATATCAATATCAATTATTACTTATTAGCACTATACACAGTGAAAACAGGAGTTATAAGTTAGCACCCCATGTTGGGTAATCAAAAAAAAAAGTATACCATTCGATTGCTAATTAAATTCTGGATTGATTGGTATACTTTATAGGATTGCTAAGCTTCTATATTTAATTGAATAAATAAAAACGTGATGGGGTGCTGGGAAATATGAAAATTGGCTATATCTTCATTCAAAATGACGTTGTCGTGACTGTTGAGTGCTCATCTGATAGAATTTTTCATTAGCAATCAGCACCCGTTCTTAGAATTGTGCTATAATCATTATTAATCGAATTAAAAATTAATAAAATCGAGTGCATGAATTACGGGCATGCGCATGCGCACCGGTGACCGGCCCCAGCACCCCGCGGGGCGCGCGGTCCGCGCACGCAGATGCAAGTGCATTCAATTGTAATCACGAACGCATCCTTTATCTATGATTGTAATCGATGGCCTTAGGATGCATGATGCAGGACGTGTACTGACAGCTGAGACATCATCGAACTTTCGGAATTTTTAATACAAGACTAGACGATTTGTAAGTGTATTTATAAATATTTTCTAAACTTTGCAGCATATACATTGATTCATTCATTAAATATAAAATTTTTACAGTCTTTCCGCAAGAATAAGTGTGAAGCAGACGGAGCTAAGAAATCTGAAACATTTTTACAATTTGTGGGGTCAAGCACTAGTAAGCATGACACCACACTCTGGTGTCATGCAACCTCCTCCACCACCTCCTGGTTCAGCTAGTCAACTCGATTCAGGTCAAATGCCTCCACCTCTGGGTCAAATACCGCCTCCAGGTCAAATGCCACCGCTACTATGATTCTTTCATCAAAATCTAAATATTAGATTTATATCTAATATATATAAGATTTCCAAATAAATTAAATTGAAATTTGCCTTGCAGCTGTATGTACAATTTTTTTATAATTAACCCCTTACATTATTTATTTCAGACTGTTCATCGACTAGTGCTCTCAGTTATTGTTATCTACCTGATAAGGTGGGATGGACTCAGCGTAATTATCAACCACTAAAGCCCAAGAAAAAGTTTCCTCTTTGGCTTGTAAAACAGCATCGTTCCTTTCGTACATTGATGTGAAAAATGATTGAATAAGAAGTATATCAGCAATTCAAGCCTGCTCAATTATAACTTTTCCATGTGTAGCCAGCCTCTCTGCGACGAGAAGACCTGACTCCAGAAAATAGAAGTTTCATTATATCAAGATACCATAAGGGAAAGGCTTCCTCAACCAGATATTTATGGCAATCCTTCTCCATTGAAATTATCTTTGATTGAGCCATCAGTTGAGTGGCAGCCAAATTTCAAGCGTGTTGGTGTTTTAGTTAAAAAAAATTGGTGAATATCCATTGTGGCTGAAAAATGGTAAAAGAGTTCGCTCTCCGTTATTCCAAGTAAGTAATACATTCTTTGCAACTACATTGAGCGTCAAGTCAGATGCAATACTTGATTTTTTAAATTTTTAGGTTGTTGATAATCATATAATCAAGTATACATACCACCGGAAGATTATAAACCCATCGTTACTAAAAGGAAAGATCCAAGACCTGGTACACGAGGTTGTCTTGTTTTTGGAGCTGAGAGCGATGACCCTTAATTGGTAAATTCTCAATTTACATATTCAAAAATTACGTAAAAATGCAGCAGTACATCTCAAATGTACTTTCTTATTTGTGTAGCTTACAAAAGCTTATTGGAGTTTGTTCAATGAATCAGGAGTCATGCCTAAGAAATTGTTAGTAAGGTTTCAAGTTTAACCTGGAGCAGCATTACAACCTTGTACTCCTTCATTCGCATCACATTTTGAGCTTGGACAATATGCAGATATACAAGGAAAAACGTAAGTATAGCGTTAATAAATAAGTTAAAAAAACAGTAAATTATTATACATTGTACAGTCAATAACAAGAGAAAGCAGAAATTATATTTATGTAGTCTATTAACTTTGGATACAAAATATTTAATTAATCAGATTGGCATTTTAAAAAAGAGTACATCTGTCAATTACATTTTTTTTACACAAGTGTTTACATTTTTTGTGTCAAACTTTTAAATAAATTACACGGCAATTCTTGTAAAACCATATTGAAGGGAAAACTGTTTCAATTATAACAATAATTTGTGATTTTTTAAAAGTTACTGTATTCTCCATGTTCAATATTATTTAACAGTAATTAATGACAACCCTATAAGGTTTATTCTAAACTGATCCATTCTCCTATTACAGCACAGATAGAGGTTGCCAAGGTGTAATGAAAAGATGGGGATTTATTTCATGGTATGCCTGCGAGTCATGTTGTTACAAAAACTCATCGAAGACCAGGAAATATCGGTTCAGGAGGCAAAAAAGCTCGTATAATGCCAGGAACAAAACTGCCAGGACATATGGGAAATCGATATCGCTTTTGGAGAGGAGTAAAAGTAAGTATCTAATTAGATTCCATTTGTTATTAATTACGTGATGATGGCAGAATTTTTTTAAATAACAAAACTCTTCATTCCAGATACTTTGAATAAATACCAAATATAATGTGATTTGGGTTCATGGTAGATCAGCTCCTGGTGAAACTAACAATTTAGTACAAACCTATGATGAGTTTCTTATAATATATATCTTATTTTTTAATTTCCTTGGATTTAATAATGTAGAGTTTCTAAACACGCCAGGGAATTTCTTTTTCTTCAGAGCATTTTCGTAGCAAACACTGGCTGCAGGGAAAGGGTCGCAATATTTACTTGGTTTCTTCTTAGCGGTTGAGATCAATGGTCCACAATCGTTCTTTATTGCAGTATAGGTTTTCTCGACCACTGCTTTGAAGTCTGCAACTGAAGATACACATTGTTCAATGAAACATTCAAATAAGATCAATAATTGAATACCATTTAATGCTCAATCAATAAACTTACTCAAAAGTAAAATTAAAAAATGGAACCAGAAAATTATTTTTACTTACCATTATCAGTTGGTTCTACATCTTGAGGATTGAGATTACGATTCAAATCAAGAGCATCCTCTTCCAATTGCAATTGAGAATCTACAAAATAACGATGAAATTATAAGTATCAAATTTGTTATAATCAAATTTGTAGAGAAATTGTTATCGAAATTGACATGAAAAATTGGAGATAAATTATTTCATCTCACCATTCACATCTGCGGCAGAATTTGTACAACAAGAATAGTTATGCTCTCTCGATATCACTGCTACAAGACCAAGCTTTGACTTTTCAGCCGGCCATTTAATTTGTTTTGCTATTTTTACTCATCTCTTGTGGTACTGATTCACATTGCATATTTGTGTCTTTTCAAGATCAGTTCTATTTCCAATTATTTTTTTTCCTGAGACTGTAAGAGTGTTGAATGTTTTATTTCAGAGAATGAAAG
>JARQZK010004625.1:0-15000 GCA_030704885.1 Cynegetis impunctata
ATATCTATATCTATATATATTTATATATATATATATATATATATATATATATATATATATATATATATATCTATATCTATATCTATATCTATATCTATATCTATATATATATCTATATATATATCTATATCTATCTATATATATATCTATATATATATTTATATATATTTATATATATATATATATATTTATATATATATATATATATATATATATATATCTTATATTTAAAATTATCGTGTCACAATGTTCGTTCCCATACTCCTCCGAAACGGCTTGACCGATTCTCATGAAACTTTGTGAGCATATTGAGTAGGTATGCGAATCGGCCAACATCTATTTTTCATCCCCCTAATGGTTAAGGGTAGTCCACCCCTAAATTTTTTTTTTATTTTTCAGAAAAAACTTTTTGTTTTTATTTTTTTATGATACAGCATACAAAAATACAAACAATCCTAAATTTTCACCCCTGTTAGGTCTGAGATTTCAACAAAAATCTATTTTTCATCCCCCTAAATGTTAAGGGTAGTCCACCCCTTAATTTTTTTCTTTGTTTTTTCAGACAAAATTTTGTTCTATTTTTTTTATGATACATCAATCAAAAAATATATACAACCCTAAATTTTCACCCTCTACGAATCCACTCCTATTTAGATAGATAAAATAATTTATATGACAGAACAACGTTTGCCGGGTCAGATAGATTGATAGATATGTAGATAGATAGATAGATAGACAGATAGATAGATAAAAAAATAGATAACTATCTAGATAGATATATAGGAGATACATTAGCAGATAGATGAATAGATAGAAAGACAGATAGATAAAAATAATTTTTATGGCAGAACAGCGTTAGCCGGGTCAGATAGATTGATGGATAGATATGTAGATAGATAGAGAGATAGACAGATTTTCTAGATAGATAGATAGATAGATAGATAGTAAATATACATCGGCAGATAGATGAATAGATAGAAAGATAGATAGATAAAAATAATTTATATGGCAGAACAACGTTTGCCGGGTCAGTAGTATATATATATATATATATATATATATATATATATATATATATATATATATAATATATATATATATATATATATATATATATATATAATATAATATATATATATATATATATATATATATAAATATATACTATATATATATATATATATATATATATATATATATATATATATATATATATGTATGTACACAAATATCTATATTTTTTCCCGGTATACTTTAACATCTTTAGCGGCTCTCATCAACCAAATGAGTTCAAATTTGGTAACTGGGAAGTTTTTTAATGCAAACCCAATCTTGTGTAAATTAATTAAAACATGTGACAGCTCTAAACTTTTGGCAAGGGACGGGGGTGCCTGAGCGGAAATTTTTGAAGTCGGTGGTAAAAGATATGGAAATTGATTATCTACAACATATCCGAAATCCACTGGAAGGTGTATGACGCTTAGAAAACCTTTTTTGGTCATTTTTGCATCCTCAAACCTTGTCCAAAGTGAGTGTTGAAAATTTGTACTTGGATTGAGTTGATACTAAGTAGGTCTCTCACCACCGTCATTTGTATGTACAGATTACTTGTTTTCTTTCTGGTATTTGAGGCTTTGCCCACATCCACAGTTTATCCAGATTGATTATGCTGTTGAGTTGATCTTTAATGCAGTAAGTAATAGGTACCAGACTTTTTAGGATCATTTTTACGATGCCACAAAGTACGAATTTGGATTCTGGGGATGTTATGGTAATATATAAACACCAGACTTGAAAAACTAGATTCACCTTATAAATACTTTCGATAATGGGCTTGCAACCTCAAAAAGTGAAGTGTTTAATTAGAAAATACGTTTTCTTCAAATAAATAATATTATTTTATTATATTGATTCACAAGTCCAGCGTGTCTACGTGTTCTGTACTAGTTATTTAAATACATCTTTTATTATTAAATATTTTGGATGAATAAGACCTGTTACTAAGGATCCTATAGCGTAAATGTAGACTCGTCTTTTTAGTTCTTCGACGGTTGATGAAATAGTTGTTGAGTTTTCCAAGGATATTTCCTGATTTGGCTGATAATTGAAGAGTAAGATATATCATTTGCTGTGGTGACCCCGGAGTGTACCGCCTGTAGGTTGGCCAGTTTCAGGCCTGTCTTACCTAATTATTTCCTTATTACTTTTCTTGAAAACTGAACAAAATTTTTGCACTAGAATATTTTGTCGATTAGAGCTAAGTTGAATACACGTGTACTTGGTTCGACAACTTTTGATTGAGTTTGTATTATTTATTGTTTGTCGGGAAAAACGTAAAAGAAATTTGAAATTAATCTTCAATAATATTTAGCATTTATATTTCGTTATAGTTCGTGAAAATACTGTTAATAATTTACCAAATAAATATTATTAGATAAAGAAGATGAACAGTCTAATACTGGATAGTATATTAATAACTGATCCTTTTTGACAGATTCAAAAATTGTGAATATTGTAAATTTGCTCCGATCCACTATTTTTTTTTGTATAGAAACTTTTATACAACTTGTGTTTTCATATTATTTCTATAATTAAATCATGTTCTCTCAACAATATTCAGAAAGTATTAGTGGGCGAAACTGAATATTTTTGAAGGTAAATAATTGGAGTGTGATAATATTTTGATGATGGAATATTTGTGATATTATGAAATTCCAATTAGACATTTTGACAGCAAGCAAAGACAAGTTAAATATCGAATTTGGAATAGTATCATTCAGTCCAGTCACCAGCGGTAAAAAAACTGTAAATCCGTGGAATTTTGAGAATCAACACCGATTTTGATAAAAATTTGGATTTAAGCTCTACTTATATTTTTTTACAAAGTCTATACTCTGCCGAAATGTGCTTTTCATTTTTATGGGTGAAAACTACCCCTTATCGCAAAAAATCGAAAAATCGTGAATTTCAACATGTATTTAGTGAAAGAAAGTTTAAAATGAATTATTTAGGATCTATTGATATACTCAAACAAGTTTATGATCAATCAGACAGATGCAACACCTTCAAATCATCCGCTGATGGTAGTAATTTATTAAACTAGTTTTAAAGATAATTATAACTTGCCGAGACGCTTCAACCCTTATAAGTCATTTCCTGAGGTTAGGAATTATTGAAAAATAATCTCAAACATTTCTTTACAATTACATTTGAAAGTGCATTAACATTGAATCGAGAATATTTCATCAGTGATGTAAAACTTGTTGTTTTTTAAACACAGCCCTTATGAAAGCCACCCCTTGTGACCAAAAATTGCGGGTTTTTTTAAAGTAATGATGAGAGAAAATGATAAAAATTTGTTTGCACTGAATATAGTTTTTTTTACAATTATTATGTTATAATTTAAAAAAGAGAACATTGAATTGAATTGGCATTTACTTGGTGAAAGTTCATATTCATAACTTCATAAAGAAACAAAAAACTAACTTTTACAGTTTTTTATTTCTTTATAAAGTTATGAAAGAGAACATTTATGAACATTACACCTCATCATCGCTGTTATCTTCTACTCTCTCGTTCCCATGCTCATTTCTTTCCTCGTCGCTCTCGGTATCCACGTCCTCCTGTTGGTGTCCTGTTTAGCAAAGTGTCTTCACTGCAGGTTCTGCACATTGCATTGCGAAAGAGGCCTACTCGTCGGCAATCGCACGATGAATCGCAACCCTTTTTGCAATTTTTATATTGAGATTTGCACTTGCTTTAAAGGCCCTTATATCTACACGTGTATCTTACATATTCAAATATCTAAGAATCATAATTTCACATTCAACATTTACTTGAAATAGTTGTTTTATACTTTTGATGTAATTTGACACATAAATAAATAGTTGGAGTTACATACCCAGAAAGTGCAGCGTATATATAATAAATTGCAAGTCTGCACTGTTATTCTTAGAAACCTATTTTTATATTATAGATAAGAAGTTTACGTTATAACCAATTGTATTAGCCTTCAGCACTTCTAAGCTTACTCTTGAAGAGAACACATCTCTCTGTTATTTCATTTAGTATATAGTAACTTTACCATTATTGTAATAATTGAAATAAACAGTTTTTAAAAACCCTCTTGGTGTCTCACGATACATATCTTTGGCCTTGTTTTTGTTACCTAGTAAAAATTTTCCCACGCTTTTTAGTTCATATAAGAAGTATCATGATGCGGGCATGATAAAACATTTATTTATTGCCTTTGTTACGACGCTAGCTGAAATATGTCTGGAATTATCAAATACAATATTAAGTTTGAAGGACTCGAAAATTCCAGTGTCTTTAAACTGCAGAAATTTGAATTGATGGTTTAGAAAATTCCGAATATATAGTGATGTTTATAGTGGAACACAATATTGATGGCAGTTTCCCCATATATGTATTTGTTAATAATGCAAGATGCGCGTTTCGAAGTACTCCTTCTTGGTCAGATGGTAAGTCAACAATACTAAAATTCTAAAGATACAGACGCTACCAGGAACTGCATTGTTGGCAAGTTTAATAAGGTAGTTTCTTGAGTTCTATACTCGATTCCCCATCCTTTCCAACTCACATTTTCCATTTACCCTTTCATTTTTAATACGCCGCGGCGCAAAGAAACATACACTTGGGTCTTGAAATATAAACACAAGGAAGAGAACAGGCTCTAGTGTTAACCGCAGCACGTTAGTCCTAATCTAAGTACGAGACTGGAGGTTTAGTAGGCAAACGTCCGGAAACCGAAGGAACAGAGGTGTTTTTAGAGGGTAGGCAATGTTGCATATATATATATATATATATATATATATATATATATATATATATATATATATATATATATATATATATATATATATATATATATATATATATATATATATATATATATATATCAACAGTTGAATCTCACACAGGCCGGGTTAGCAACCGATATCGCTTTTGAAGTTTTCACCTAGATTAAAAAAAAAATTTACTCGAGGGAGAAGTATTTGAATTTAATGAATCGAAGATTCTAAATAATTTAATTTCAAACCTTTATTCGACCTATTTATTATCTCAATGTCAGAGAACAATGAGAGTCTTTTTTCATATCGAAACTACGTTTATGTTCTGAAATTATATAAACCCATTATGGAAAATAAGGAAAAAGAGGACAGAATAGAGCAGGAGCGTCTACAGGCTACTGGAAGCTAATCACAGAGGATGATGCGGTGTGACGTTTTGTGGTCATATGACTATGTTCCGCATCGTTTTTCATGAAATGGAAGGACATGGAAGCGCTGCCAGGTCCATATGGGCAGTGAGTCTGTGTTCCTGAGAGGGCTTTTAGTGGGTATTTTAGGCATGTCCTTTTGAGTCCCACACAACCCCGGTAGAACAACTTACCTGGGTAGTGCGCAAACAACATTTTCCCTCTCGCAAAAAAAAAATTTTAAAAAAATTTACTCGAGGGAGAAGTATTCGAATTCAATGAATCGTAGATTCTGAATAATTTAATTTCAAACCTTTATTCTACCTATTTATTATCTCAATGTCAGAGATCAATGAGAGTCTTTTTTCATATCGAAACTACGTTTATGTTCTGAAATTCTAACTTGACCAGTTGAGAAAGTCTCACTCAATTGTCAGGTAGAATTAAAAAATTCTAGCCCTTTATTATACGTGTTCAACAATGAAGTTCTTGGTAGTGGTTCTATTTATATTCTCTAAACATAAGCTCCTAGATAATTGAGATTGTTTGGAAACATCTGCATCTTGTAAAATAACTTTTATAAAAAATCTAAATTGGGCATTTGTGAATTTTCAACTGTCGAATTATGACGAACAACATTAAGTATCGAAGAGGTTTCTATTTCGCACGAAACTAAGATATGAATATCTATATTAAAATGACGACAGGAAGGAGGAAAATACTTGAAGCTACATTGCTCTTTTTCCTTACATCAACTCAATATACGTCAGATATTTCAACTTTTTAACGCAATGTGGATGAACTGTGCTGGAGTATAACTTTTTGTTATCGAAACTATGTTTATGTGCTGAAACACTAACTCGAAAAGTTCAGAAAGTCTCACTCAATTATCAGGTAGAATTAACAAATAGCCCTTTATTAAACTTGTTGAACAATGCGGTTCTTGGTAGTGGTTGGGTTTGAATTCCCCAAATATTACACATAAGCTCCTAGCTGATTGAGACTGTATATAACCACCTGCATCTATACAAAACCACCATTCTTTAGTGAGTATCTGACAAAGAATTAGTACTTCAAAATAAGTGCCATGCATTATCACAAGTATTTCTGAAAATTGTTATCATAGTGTTTCACTATGAAACTTTATTCCCGCCACGTATCGCTCTCATCAATTGATAAGTGATATTTATAATTTCATACATAATCCACAAACGCACAATTAGCTCTTATAATTAAATATCCGATAAAAGATGCTAGTTGAATATATTTTTTCAAATTAGGGTCAAATTAAATTTGTAGCCTAAATATGCCAATTACATTCTGAGGAAATGAACTTCGATATTAATTTGTATTATAAATTACACAGTACGTTTAATTTGAATACTTCCTTGAGTTTTGATACGTTGCCATTGCCTTGTACATGTAGGTGATAATTCATGTATTATGAATGTTGACTATCATAAATTTTATTAGTTAGGACTAATTTTTTCTTAAAGGAAAATATGAGACTAATAGCTGGAGACCTGGTATTGACTTTATTTTATAACATCGTTAACCTTCGTCACAGCAATTAATTGAATTAACGGTTGATATAAAGCTTGTTTGGGTGTTAAAAATTTTTGAGGACATCTGCATTTGGAACGAAATTCCTTATCGCACGTTACACTCTAGAAACTTAGCGAATGTAAGCTAGGCATTAAATTGAACAACAGTAATGTAAGAATAGATAGAACTCTCAACGTAAGATTAACATTCTAAAGATCAGCTGTATTCGTATATTCCGTTTGATATGTGTTTCAAAAAGCGACCCCCTCAACGCTAGTAAAATATTTAATTTTATAGATGGATGAAGTCAATGGTGAATTGAAAACTATGTAGTATTTCTTTCATCAAGTAAAGAAATATTCTTGGGAATTGTGAATTGCAGCTAAGAACTGGTTGTTTATTATAAATTACTATTGATTATAATTTTTACAAACAGTCTTAATTGGGGTGATTTTTGTGATTTGACTTCAGTTTTCGAAATTCGAATTATGACAAAACACTAAGTATCGACGAAGTTACTATTTATATATTAAAATGGCGGCGGTTGATGAAAATAGTTGAAGCTACTACATTGCTCTTCCCTTACACCAACTCAATATAAGTAAGAAATTTTAACCATTTAACTCAATGTAGAGGAGTGCGAAACCTCAAAAATCACCAATAAAATAAGAAATCTCCCCTTAAAATGGCAGCCGTTAGATGAACAAGTTCATACCACCAAAAAACACTTCGCTAATAGCATCCACTCAATACACGTACAAATTGCCAATTCTTCAACTTAATTTGGTGGAAGTTTTGGGTTGCACGAATCCTACTAAAACGATTTTTTTTTGTAGAATTATATAACCTACAAAAAGCCCTAGAAGTATGAAGTTTTTATCTGATGATAATTGATCTCTACATATTGCCACTGATTTCTGCTCATGCACCTCGCGCCACGCCGTGCCCAAAGTTTGGAGACAGTGGATTAGCATCAAGAAACACCCAAATGCCAAAACATACATGAAAATTTTTATATATATATATATATATATATATATATATATATATATATATATATATATATATATACATACATATATATATATATATATATATATATATATAATATATATATATATATATATATATATATATATATATATATATATATATATATATATATATATATATATATATTAGAGATCAAACGGATATCCGGCATATCCGGCCTTGCTTTCACTATCCGGCCGGATACCGAATAGTAATTGAGTATCCAGCCGGATTCCAGATAGTAAAATTCAAAAATCTGACACAATAAACATGCCGTGTACTTGTCATTGTGACTGTTTAAATCAAAATAATGCCAAGTTGGCGATCGTCCTGATCTCCGCTCACGTGCGGTATCACCCAAACGCGCCCGAATATTTCGATCTTTTTCACCGCGCCTATATTCAAATCAAACTGACCGCGTCCGGCGTCATGTAAGGTGATTAAGGGCCTAATATCCGGTAGCCGAATATCCGGCGCTCCGGCCTCGTAGCTTGCCGAATATCCGGTATCCGGCCAAACCACTATCCGTTTCATCTCTAATATATATACAGTGGCGGGGCAAGACCTTAATTTGATGTGGGCAAGGTACATTTCGCGAGGCTCTCTTCTTCTTTCCCAACGTGCATCGACTAACTTCTGACAGCTACTATTTTATTAATTGTTCTCTGTAAATTCCTTTTTTTGTCGCAATAATCTCAACAAGTGGTGGTCTATGTCATTAACAGACAGCAAACAGTAAATTTTGATTACCATTTTTCATCATAACCACTTTTGTCAGCAATATTTGACGTTCATTTTATTTGCTGGTATAAAAAAATCTGTTTTTCACCGGCTTCTAGGAGACTGTATAGGTTGTTCGCTGTCTCAATAATCAAACATGCGCTTCTTTTTGGCTACCCTTTTAATTAAGCGTGTCTGATTGTTCTGTTTGATTTTTTAAGCTTTCGATGCATTGAATAACTTCGTCAAATTGCAGTAATATAGCCTTCACTGCCCCAGTTCTGATCTCCCACCTGATGTCTGATAAAGACTTCATAGTAAGCTTCAGTTTGCCTTTGATTAATTTCAGCGTTTGCTGGAACTTGAAAATAGCAAATAAATTTTTGCAATAAAACCAGAAAATGTTTTTGCTACCACAGAATAATTTGCTACTTCTACTAACAGCAGATTCCAGCTATGACAACCGCAATATAAAATATGTTCTATAATTTATACTTAATATTCGAGTTTTGACTCAATCATTTACGATTAACATATTTGAACCATTGTCATATTCTTGGCCACGACAGTTTTGTGAATCTAAGCAATTTTTTTTTAGCTCTCCCAGTATTGTATTAGTTAAGTATTCTTCAGTCGTCTCAGTGACAGCAAGAAATCCAATAAAGTTTTCTTCTATTGTGTTTATTGATGTATTACAATATCTTAAGATAGCTGACATTTGTTCAATTCTGATGATAAGTAATGCCGTTTTTGTGTAAAAACCGCAAAATACACTAAGTAGAAATATAGAATCAAGATTATCATAATTTATTTGCTTGCTTTTGTTGCATGTGTGGCCTTTTCCATTTGTATCTATTTTTAGCACATAATACACCATATAAGAACCTAATCACTTTTTGTGATACTAGTTAATTTTTTCTGGTATATTTGTTTTGTACCAGCGTCAGTGGTATAAAACCCATACTTATGTAGAGGTACACTCTTCAAGGCCACTCTAGCAACAAATAGTAGGCACATAAATAAAGATATCCTTACTGTTAATTTTGCATAAACGATTTTTACGGAAAATACAAAAATGGTCATGAAGTCATTTCTTACAGTATGGCGCTTTTAAGGGAGTTCATATACGTAATAAATTGAAGGAAAATGATGTTCTTATCGGTGGTGCGCGGGACGCAATTGCAGAATAATTAATTGAAATTGCTCGAAAATCCGGAGGTGTCAAACAATTTTTTTTTCAAAATACCCCCGCAAAATACACCCTCAAACATGTAATTTTTTAAAATTCGAAAAACTATTTATTTCAATTTGAAATTTGGTCTAGTAGTTGTTTTTATGATCAAAAATATAATTGTTATAATGCCATACCTATAGAGTGGGTGATATACGTACAATGTAATTAAATAATTGTAAAATTTCATGCAATATTTGAACAATTTCTTACAATATGGCACCACTTTTGGACTTCACCATAAGTATGGGATAAATTTTCCTGAATAATACTTTTTATGAACTTTCCGAAAATTTAAATACCATATTGTAAAAAAACGTTTTCTTTATTTATTTTTTTTACATCGCAACGTCTGTGTATCTCGGTCTTTCGTGCCAAGGTCACAGTATGGCGTATTTTTTTTAACTTATAATCGTATTGGAAGAATCTTATTTCATTTATGCCATACTGTAAAAATAATTTCACCGCTTCTTTAGGCGTATTTTGAGAACGATTAAAAAATACCATTTTTCAAGTATGGCACCACTTTTGTACTGCACTAGAAGTATGGCGAATATAAATTTGTCTCACTGTATCATAAACCGACCACGATTTAACAGCCATACTGAAAGAAATAGTTTTCCGAATTTTGAAAAATTACATGTTTGAGGGTGTATGGCGGGTATTTTGGACCGTCGGAATGGTATGGTGTGGTGATTTTCGTACAAGATTAATAAAACACAATTGTTTCAAAAAAAATCAGTCTGTAAGAAATGAATTTAAAAAAAAATAAAAAAATTTTTTTTAAAAAAAGGATGGCGGGCCTGAACACCCACCGGAGAAGTATGGCATATAGCGAGCGTCGGATTTTTTTGTTAAAATACCGATAAATTGAAGAAATTTTGTGAAACACCTCCGGATTTTCGAGCAATTTCAATTAATTATTCTGCAATTGTGTCCCGCGAACCACCGGTAAGAACATCATTTTCCTTCAATTTATTACGTATATGAACTTCACTAAAAGCGCCATACTGTAAGAAATGACCTCACAAATCCTGCCAGTATCTCTCGGTCTATCATCGCTGTTGAACCATATTTATATATATATATATATATATTTATTTATATATTATTATATATATATATATATATATATATATATATATATATATATATATATATATATATATATATATATATATATATATATATATATATATATATATATATATATATATATATATATAAGTAAGAATTATTCGTGTTAAACGGAAAACACGCCCGTGGTTATAAAATTAAGTGAACTAGGACATTTATTTGAAACTAATCAAACAAACCTCCTAGCGGAGCTGGTTATAAGAGTTCACGAAGCATCGAAATATCAACATCTACCCTAGACGGTAATTGTTCGAAATGTTAATTTGTTTATCACAATCGATGGAAATTGATAGACAGACTGTTCCGCCCTTATCGGGGCTCATCAGTATCATCCATCCACCGGGAGTGATAACCAAACCAACATTTCAAACGGTCATACGTATTTCTTCTAGTAACTCCATGACATATAAATATGACACAGCGCCACCAGTCGGAAAAAATTGAACCACATCTTTCAGAACAGAAGAAAACATTTCGGCAATGAGAACTAGTACGTCCGGAACACCCGAAGGTGGCTACCATATTCGCTAAGCAAGAGTAAAGCTGACACATCAATTCGATGTGATTCAACATTACACACCGCAGGCAGCAATCGCCCCGAATTTTATCGCAATGGCAAATGAATATAAGTAAGAATTATTCGTGTTAAACGGAAAACACGCCCGTGGTTATAAAATTAAGTGAACTAGGACATTTATTTGAAACTAATCAAACAAACCTCCTAGCGGAGCTGGTTATAAGAGTTCACGAAGCATCGAAATATCAACATCTACCCTGATACCTGATGATACTGATGAGCCCCGATAAGGGCGAAACAGTCTGTCTATCAATTTCCATCGATTGTGATAAACAAATTAACATTTCGAACAATTACCGTCTAGGGTAGATGTTGATATTTCGATGCTTCGTGAACTCTTATAACCAGCTCCGCTAGGAGGTTTGTTTGATTAGTTTCATATATATGACCTCGTTCCCTTAATTATATATATATATATATATATATATATATATATATATATAGATATATATATATATATATATATATATATATGAATATGAAGTGTTGGTCCGTGAAAACATCCCTTGATTTGTTGAACCGGTGTTAGGAACGGGCAGACGTTTCGCCAAGGTCTCACTTACTGATCGAAGCCTGATGTAAGAATATTACATAAGAGTATATATGAGTATATATATATATATATATATATATATATATATATATATATATATATATATATATATATATATATATATATATATATATTATATAATATATATATATATATATATATATATATATATATATATATATATATATATATATATATATATATATATATATATATATATATATATATATATATATATATATATATATATATATATATATATATATATATATATATATATATATATTTATTATTTATCAGACATGAAGACAATGTTGAAATGTATGGTAAACACTCCCGCAACTCAGTTCAGTGTTGACTTTCGATAATGGTTTATTATCCTCGAGGAAAATACGACTAGAAAACTCTTGCATCTTCACGGTCTAATTGACAACAACGAATGCAACAATCTAAAATGTAGTAAACTAAATGAGAATCGTCGCAATCCTCGCGAAACAGTTTTAGAAATTCAATCGTATCGAATTTAGAGCGCAGCGGACGGATCGCGGAAGTCTTTCTCATGTGAATGTGAGTGACGGTTTCAGTTTCAGTAAGCGCATTCGATAGCCAGGGAAAACAACTCTGTTTCAGCATCGCGCGCTTCGCCGCCAATGTTTATGTTTGCATCTGTGCAAGTGAAAGTGCGAGAATAAAATATAATGGAAGAGTGTGTGCAGCAGCTGACGACGAATAAGTCATTGTCCTATTTGCCGAGAAGAACTCCTGTCAACATAGAATTCCAGGATTTGACGTTTGCTGTGCCTCAAGGGAGAAGAGGTAGGGAAACGAAAAACAAATTTAGTGTCAAAAAATGCGATGCACAATTCTCACTTTGGTAAATTTCATCAGTTGATGTTGATTACACAAATTTGAATCCATAAGTATGAATTTCATTTCATCAAACGCAGAGATTAGTGTGAAATATTGTTATCAATCTTGTCAATATTAGAAATGCATTCGTATGAATTACAGAATTGCTGTCTTCAGCATGGACGACTTCTATTCGAACGAAATTTCATTCGTATATAAAATCGCAGGATGTAGTTGATTAGAAAGGTAGATTTCTTGCTTTCCTGAAATTGAACCAATATCGAAATATGTTATTTGGAAAATTTCCACTGAATTATTTTTTAAATTTATAGAAGTCCGGATTGATTTCTGTAATTATGAAATTTTCTGTTTTTGGTTGATTGTCAGACACACCACACTCATTTTATGTTCTCTCCCCGGTTTCCTCGTAATGAAATGGTTATGTATAATAACATTTTGATATTTTTCATTATTATATAGGTACCTACTATCGATTTCTAAAAGCATAAGTAATTGTTATTACATTCGAAATCGCAAATCGTGATACTAGATTCACTTATATTAATTTCACATAAATTGAATAAGGAAATTCAGTTAGCATTTAAGAATCGTAAAATATCTTTCTAAAGGACTCACATGAGTTCCAATTAAAAAACCTCTAAATACACGGAACCTTAAATTATGTTATCAACAAAAAATACAAGAGGTACCATGAGACAGTCGATTGGAATGATATTCCATTCGCTGCTAACTAATGTAGTAACTAATTTAAATAACAGGAAGAATGAAAAACAAAATCTAGATTATTTATATTATGATATATATAACTATATATAAGTATGTTACTTCTACAACAAAAAACTATTTAAAATAGCAATCTTCTCAGGAAAGCAAACTTTATTCAGAAGTTAATAGAACAAAAACAATATTCTCATTAGGACCATATTCAATGTAGGTAAAAATAGTTTTTTCAATATTAACATGAAAACATATTTTGGGAAAAATGATTAACTATGCAAACCCAACTATCCGAAATGAAAGTATGTATTATTATGCATAATTACTTCGTTAGGTAATTATTTATGAAAATGGGATTAATTTTCCACTTCACGTCTATTTTCAGAATAAAATTTCTTGGTATATTTCTATACTTGAGAAAGAAATATTACATATTCTTAAATTCAAATATTGAATTAATCCATCTGTGAAACTAAACATACTACTCTCGTTGAAATGATGTATATAGGAATACAGATGACCTTGAGACATTGTTACTTTTCCAAATTTTCAGGGGAAGCTTTCATTTTCCAAGTAATTGGGTGTAACTTGAGATAGTAAATCACTAGTACACATTATTAGGCTTAGTTTGAATTCGGCTCAAATGTCTGGAGTGTAATATGTGAATCGAGATGCGAATAGGAACTCCGTTTCGATAAAAATAGTAAAAAATTTTATCCCTTCACTGACTCTTATTTTTGGAATATATATTATATATCACCCCAAGAAATGTCTTTGATTAAAATTTACTTCTTCATCAGATTCAATCTTATTCCAGATCTTATTGAGCATTTCGATATTTGTGTAAGATATACATAAACATAATTAAACATCTGCTAAATATAATGAGAATCCATGACAGAATGAATTAAAACAAATAACCAATTATTATCCGAAATTTAAGGACCAGTATCACTCAATATTGGTATATATATATATATATATATATACCTATATATATATATATATATATATATATATATATATATATATATATATATATATATATATATATATATATATTGCCGTTTCATCACTCTGCTTAACAAGATCTTAGCAATAATCACCCACCACCCAAGAATGATAACGGCGTTCCATCGCAAGTATGTCTTGGTGAAGGCATCCGCCCTGTTAACTGCTCACGACTCCCAAATTTTCCAAGAACAAACCAAGATAAAAGTGGAGAAAGTTAATAGTAAACGACATTCTACAACCCAAGTTCTTATAGCAGACCAACATTAAATTCACATTGTTAACATAATTATTTATCCTACACAATTATTGTTTTGAAAGAGTAGGACCTACCAATAACCCAAGTCGATTTTCTTTAGTTTGTAATAGATGCTTCAATACCTCAACAA
>JARQZK010004625.1:20000-32844 GCA_030704885.1 Cynegetis impunctata
ATTCATATTAATTTCGACTAATTTGATATACTTAAGCGTTTCGTTAATCTAATTGAAATCATTAGAAAAATACAACTAGAAGAAGCTGTTCATTGAAATATTAATATTGGAATACTATTTAAAAAATGTATACTAATTTCGACTACTTTGATGCATGCGTTCCGTTAATTTACTTAAAAAAAATTAGGAAAATGCAACTAGAAGAAGTTGTTCAAAACACCCTACTTGAAATATCAATATTGGAACACTATTTAAAAAATTTATACTAATTACGACTAATTTGATAATTAAATTAATGTACTTGAAATAATTAGAAAAAATGTTCTATGATATCACCTTGGTTCTGAAACAAGCAAATTAGGAGTTCTTCTTCTTCAGGGCCTGTTACGGTACCCATCTTTTACGTGGTCGTCCCACGCTTCTTTTCCCTTTACATTTCTATATCATGGCTTGGCATTCTATTATCGTCCATCCGGTCTAGATGTTCCTTCCAGTCAGGAATACTGATGTCAGTATTTCTGAATCTGTCTCTTTTTGTACATCCTTCCGTTAGAAGTTTAATATATAAAATATTCGTGTATAAGCTCCATTTAGCGGCTAATTGATTATAACTGTAGGAAGTAAAATTATTATAATAGAATAGTGTCAAAATATATGAAAGTACTATAAATGGAAACTAATGGATAACATCCGCCTATAGGAGTTCTCAACTTACAAGTCTGGGTGAAATTAAGTTTCTCGTAAAGTTTTCAGTGAATTGCTCTATAACGCAGAGTTAATTTCTGAGAATAAAAACTCTACTACAATGGGAATTATATTATGTTATCAACAATCAATATATGATATATTAGTAATACAACTAATATCAGCTTTGAATCAGTAAGTCACAATTTCTTATCTTCATGGGAACTATAAAATCTTAATTTGAAGGCAGAAAGCAGAAGCGTACATATCTCGGTTCATTCATTATTTGGTTGTTTTACAGATTCAGGATTAAAACTCTTAAGCTGAAACTTGATTATGCACCATATTAAACGTAAGAAATATATGCATTTTACAATCAAATTATAATTAGTTAGAAAATATTGAAACATCTATTGAATTAAAAATTAGACTAAAATCAAATAAAATCTTGAATATACAAAAAAATTATTTTTTATCGGAAAATGAAGTACCTAATCAGTCTATGTACTGATTAATATAGGAAATTTAATACATAATATATTTATTATGTTAAGGCAGAATTTGAATTGTAAACGACGAAATAGTAAAAATTTCCGTGGTCGGAAGAATATCAGGGATTTTCAAAGTGGGTATACGTATATTTTTTTAATTGAATCGTTTTTGCCACTGCTGTTGTTTCTTTTACTAACAGTGTCATTCTATTGTGTTGGAAAATCGATGAAATTGAAAGGTTAACGTTTCATTATGAAATTCATGACACATTCTCGAAGCTTTTGATAAATCTAAATTGCTTTGATATTCATGAACTATATTTCTTCAAATTTCATACTGCTGTGACCATCTTCAGTAATTCAGTTACTTCGTGCTTTTCAATCGGATAGCAGCAGTCAGTCTGGTAAATTAAAAGTTAAGGGTAACCCTAGAAACCCTTACCCACGTAATGTACAAAATTATTTCATTTATGGATTTGCTTTTAAAAAGATATCATTCGTAATTTCAACTAAAATTAATAAGTATAACTTTAGCAGTAAAAAATTTTGTTGTGTTTGATAATGATGAGATGATCTCCAGATGTAGATGGTGTGGAACAAATTAAATATATTTTTTCTACAAGCGTGCGCTTTCAACCCTTTTCCCGCACGCATTTCAATTCGTAAAGAGTCACATTGCCAAACAGTGCGGGAAAAACCCCTGCTATTCCATTTCCGCACGCGTTTGCGTGCGGTAATGGAATAGCGGGGATTTTTCCCGCACGCTTTTATTAGAGAATAAACTGAATAATGATATGTCTCTATGCACCGAACGCCACCGACGACGTTACTATGGAAACGACATGTGAATTAAAATTATTTGAATATATCAAATCGAATTTCATCGGTGTATTAAAATCTCCGTTAAAATAAGCGCTTGTAGAAAAAATATTGTTCCTAACTCGTGCGGAAAGAGTCTTTCCCGCACTCAACTGCTTAACCGAACTCCGCTGCGCGTCGTTCGGGTAACGGCAGTTTCGTGCGGGAAAATATCTCTTTCCGCACTTGTTAGGAAAATAACTATTTTTTTTCACTTGTATATTATATGTTTATTTCACCTTGGATACGGTTGCTATCAACACACTCATTATGCCCGCATTTGCGGGCATAATATATTTAAAACGCCCGCTGATTGTACTAGGAAAAATGAAGCAAATTTCATTGATTAAATACTTCATAATCCTTATCGTATCCGACTCTGGATTTCTCCGGCAATTAATTATTCGCAGCTTTGGCTGCATTTTCTATGATATTCTTGGGTAAATTCATTTTAATTTTCATTATTTCTATAAGACTACACAAAGAAAGCAGCATGACATTTACTGAATATGATGACAAAAATATTCACAAACGTCAAACTATCAACAAATGACATGCCTACTATGAGAAGGAAAATGGATAGGAGCAATGAAACGATTTTAAAATCGCTTTTTCATCATGATATAATAATTTTTTCGTGAAAAATAAAATCTTGTATGCACTGCGTGCGTTACTAGATCCTTATGCCCATCGGGCCAGAGGCCCTCGGGCCGAATGTTTCCCTCAGGGCATAAGGATCTATATAACGCACTTGGTACATAAATAACTAATATGTCTGCAGTTTGGAGATAGGGTTGGTTAGTTGAGTGATGTTTTTCATTATAGGCTGGCTATTATGATGATTTGTTCTATGAGCGCCCTCTGTAATTGAGGCTATCTAGATTGTTTGAAGTTTCCCATGAAACATAATTTAAAATATACCGGAATAAAACACGAAAAATAAAAAAATGCGAAAATGCAATTCTAATCACATCATGAAGCTACTATAAGTGGTGTCAATAGAATTAGATGAATCCAAATTCATATTCTTATGAAGTTCTCATGAAGTTCCACAATCAACAAGTCAATCAAAGAACCAGGGAAAACCAACCTTTGAAGAAATTTTCTAAAGCGAGTTTTTTACGATAGTCGACCATAGAGTAGAAATAGTAACTAAGCTATGTTTCAACAAATCAAATTATCGAATTCATTATTTGAATTGATTTACAAGCACGAATTCGGAGACTGCCGACGATCAAACACTCGACAATATAAGAATTCTATTTTAATGGTCAATGAAATAACACATGTGTCAGATTCGGGGTCAGATTTAATTATTCCAACATTTTGAAGAGCTATTTCAATCAGTAAAAAACCACAACAAAAATTGTTATAGAATTGGAATCAGTCATTGACTGCTTTGAATTGTTATTGATGATCATGTCTTTCTGATGTTTCCAAACATTTGTATGCATTACCTATGTAGAACACTTTTTGTGCTGCTTAGTAGCCCGCAAGTAACATCTGAAAATTATAAAGGTAAATTCAACTTTTGGTATTTAAGAACTGATAAATAATCAAAGAAATAGGTAACTACTATATATCCACCTCTCAAAATAGGTTGATATATTCAGATAGTCTCTCATCAAGAATTGGCTGGGTATTCGTCTATACTTGTTCAGATCAGTATACATCGTGCATAATTCAAAATATTAGACATTATATATTCCACGAGTGGATCTATCAATTTTATTTAATAGTTTGTTATTGAAAGACGATTTATTTTATTTATTTATCGTATGGCGATTTACAAATTGACTCTAAAAAAAGGTAAAGTATGCACCTATATATGTATAAAACTAACATTTCTATAGATTGACTAGCAATTAAAATAAACAAACAAGCAAATGAACAAATATAAATAAGATAAAAGCACCAGTAGTCGACACTATTAGAACATATTATGGCGATTCAATATAATTTTGGATACACCAGTAATCGACACCTTTTCACCAGTTATCGACAGTTTCACTAGTTATCGTCACCAATGTTATAGTGGAAATAGCAAAGGTGCAAAAAAATACCGATAATTTTACATAAAGTTTTTTGAAAAGTAATGGAGTGCTCTTTCAAAAAAATATGAAAATAACCGAAAGCAATTTCTAGAAAAAACACTTTTAGATTCAAAATAATTTGGTTGTTTTATATATATATATATATATATATATATATATATATATATATATATATATATATATATATATATATGTATATATATATATATATTCTGTAGGTTAAGAGTCACATCAAATATTATTATGTTAAAAATAAGGGTTCATTGACTCAGGGATGGGGTAGTAAAACTCTTTTATTTACGCCAAGCTTTCGCATTCATTTAATGCTTCATCAGGGCTTCTGCAATCATTGAAAATCATGTTAATTATACGTACATAGTAAAACAGAAAACATAACTTACCAATATTGAGGTTATCCCAACATTGGAGAGTACTTATAAACAGTGTAAAAGACATTTAAACAACTCAGACAATAATATATTTTTAGAATTTTATTGTCTGAGTTGTTTAAATGTCTTTTACACTGTTTATAAGTACTCTCCAATGTTGGGATAACCTCAATATTGGTAAGTAATGTTTTCTGTTTTACTATGTACGTATAATTAACATGATTTTCAATGATTGCAGAAGCCCTGATGAAGCATTAAATGAATGCGAAAGCTTGGCGTAAATAAAAGAGTTTTACTACCGCATCCCTGAGTCAATGAACCCTTATTTTTAACATAATTATATATATATATATATATATATATATATATATATATATATATATATATATATATATATATATATATATATATATATATATATATACATATACATATACAGGAACCTGGTTCATCCATTTCCACTCTCATTTTATTATATTTAAAGGAAATATTGTATTTCTGATAATTTTTAGTATAAGTTTATAATTGTGAAGGCAAGAAACTCTTTTCAGCTTCTGGTTCTCGACGTCAGTAGCTTTGTTCTGTGCAATCGTATTCCCTTGAACATATAACAAAACAACAAGAAGTACCCTTTAGGTCGTTCACCTTCTATTTTAGTACGCATTCCCTTTCACGTGAGATTTCACGCTTTACTTTGTTCATTTTATTCCACTTGTGACTCTTGCAGGCTTCATGACCCCACTATAGAATTGCCATATTCGAATCTAATTTACATATCATTCTACTTATCAATAAGCACCTTTTAAACAATGTTGAAATTGTTTTCATGAATTGAATCGTTATTAGATGATAATTAAATTTAAGTAAGCCATCAACTGAAAGCGGGGAACAGGCATTATAGTAATAATCAGACAAAAAAAAAGTTTGTTATTATCTATTTAATTATCAGATAAGTGTATTTCAGTAGTGCCAATGGTCTATTTCCGCAACCTGAATCATCGAATTATTGAAAACAATAAATATAAAAATGCATCTATCCATAATCTGAATACTCTCTGGCCTGCAAGTATCGAATTATCGTAAACAAGCATTTCGATAAAGATAACATAAACATCAGAGCTCCGTCACTAAGGTCCTATTCTTCTCCGCTTCTTCTTTTTAATAAACAAATTCACAACGCTCTAGTAAATTTAAAGGAACCGTGGATGTGAGCAGAACCTCAAAACCCACGAAAAAACATGGAAGCTCTACATTATTATTACTGAAGAAAAATGGTTGAAACATCAACCCTTAACCACGTACTAAATTTCAATCTGGAGAAGCTGTTGAGGTCTACAAAACCAAGAAAAAAACACGATATCTCGAACATGTAATGGTGGTAGTTTCAGGTTCAAAAATCTTGCGAAATCACTCTTGTTTTGCAGCAAAAGAAACATTCCACATACCAAATGGTGGTGCTGGAAATTCCAATAATGCAGGTACCGGGAAAAAAATTTATATTTATTAGATTAGACAGAAATAAAAGTATATATATATGTATATATATATATTTATATATATATATATATATAAATATAAATATATATATATATATATATATATATATATATATATATATATATATATATATATATATATATATATATATATATATATATATATATATATATATATATAATTATTCATTCGAATTGTTGTTGCCTGTGAACTATTTCTAATCTTTTGATATTGAATTTTGAATTTGAATAGAAAAAGACTACTATGTCTCACTAAAATTTTTTTCGGCTGTGGCCGTTCTTTGTTATTTATTACGTGCTACTCAGTCCAATATTAACATTCAAATCTGTTATTATTAGATGGTAAGGGAAACCACAGAAAACTTTACCCACGTAATGTTCGAAATAGGTTAAAATTATTTTGATTTTGAAAAGTCAAAGAATAGGGTACTATTTATCTTATTTTCAAAAATTTCTCATTGCGGCTGTGGCCGTCTTCAGTTATTAATTACGTGCTATTTAGTCCAATATCAATAGACAGGTCTGTTGATATTAGATGGGAAGGAACCACAGAAACCTTCACCCACGTAATGAACAAAATAGGTTTAAAATATTTGATTGTTGTCTTTAAAAAGACATTACTTGTAATTTTGGAGATCACATGTTCTAAATTATACTTTCTTTTTAGAAAAGTTTCGTAAAATTTACGACTTCAACTTAACATACAAAAAAATATTGTTAAATGAAAATTTTAATTAATAAAACATTTAAATATGTTAGAATATCCTTTATTGAACATATTTTTGAGGCGAATACATTTTTTATTTAAGTCTATGTTCGCAGGTTGTACAAATCTTAGCGCGGTGTTCCTTACAGAATGCCTTCCTGCACAGGTTGCATAGGTTGGTGGTCATCCTTCTCTTTTTGGCAGGACAAATATTGCAAATAGTTCTGGTCGACGTCTGAGGTACCGGCACCGCGTTTGTACCGTTTCCCCTAACATAGTCCCAATGACTTCTCGGATCGTACGTTGCAAAGTTGGTATATTTTTTCTTTTGTTTATCCATGGCTGCATAAGGTTTTCTTGAAGTGAGAATAGGTATAAAGAACTCGCTGTCTTCGCTCCCACTCTCAGGAAAGTACTCACTTCCAGAATCCACAAATGGCTCTTCTAATAGGTGATCTTCATCTTCGCTACTATCGTCGCAACTTTCGTTCCTATAACCGACCTCATTATTTTCATCAAGGAAGCTAAAACTGGCTACTAACTTTTCCAGCTCGTTTGGCCGAAGTGGCCTGGTATCTTTCCACTTTCTCGACATAATAACAAACGAATATTTAAAAGTTACATTAGAGCTAAGCTTTCGTAAATTTTACGACGGCGCTCATATAATTCACACGTGCGTGACCCTACGTACGTAAAAATGCTAACTATCTAGTTCCACATGATATAGTGATATTTTTTTCACTCGACTTTATTATTTATATCTTTGTTATTAACAATTTTATGAAAAAATCGCGTTTTTTTAGTTTTTAACTCATAAAATTGAAACTATCAGAGTAATCGTGATGGTATAAATGGACTTATTGTAGAAAATGAAAACACAAAAAAATAAGAGGTCGGACGACTCGATCAGATCCTTAATCTATTGGAAAATCGGAAAAAACCGGCCAAAATTCAGTTTTTTCAAAAATTCATAACTCCGTTATTTTTTGAGTTGTAGCGTAGATCCTCCGGTTAGTATTATTTATTAGTATAAACTTGATTTGTGCGAAGAGCAGGAACTTTCCGATGCATAGTTTTTGATCTGTGGCCATTTGAATATTTTACTTTGCAATTTTCCAGCATACCTGAATGCGACAGGTATGGTCCGATTTCAATTTACAAAAAAGATTTTGAAAGTAGAATTCTCATAGTTCAAAACGTTCATCTTGGTTTTACACGAAAATGCTGAGAAATATGTTAGAAATAAAGCTGAACATGACGAAAAACGGCCGAGCGCGTGGGAGTAATTGATGAGCGGAGGTAGAGCAGCAGGCAAGGAGAAGCATGACATTCGAAAACGTCGGCATTTTGAACATGACAGTAATTTCTCGGCCGTTTTCTTCATGTTCAGCTTCATTTGTAACATATTCCTCAGCGTTTTCGTGAAAAACCAAGATGAACGTTTTGAACTATGAGAATTCTACTTTCAAAATCTATTTTTTTAATTGAAATCGGACCATACCTGTCGCATTCAGGTCTGCTGGAAAATTGCATAGTAAAATATTCAAATGGCCACAGATGAAAAAGTATGCATCGGACAGTTCCTGCTCTTCGCACAAATAAAGTTTATATTGATAAATAATACTAACCGGAGGATCTACCCTACAACTCAAAAAATAACAGCGTTATGAATTTTTGAAAAAACTGCATTTTGGCCGGTTTTTTCCGATTTTCCCATAGATTAAGGGTCTGATCGAGTTGTCCTACCTCTCATATTTTTCTTCTTTTCATTTTCTACAATAAGTCTATTGACGCCATCAGATTACTTTGATAGTTTCAATTTTATAAGCAAAAAACTAAAAAAATATTTTTTTGCATAAAATTGTTAATAACAAAGATATAAATAATAAAGTCGAGTGAAAAACATATCACTATATCATGTGGAACTATTTTACGAACAATGGCGGAGCTGGTTTTCTTCTAACACGTCTTACATGAAAAAATCTCTGTAGCTTGGCCTACACATGAATCGCAACGATGCGGGATTGCAAGCCCTAATTATGTGGCTATAAAGAACGTAAGCCTTCGCATTTACCTATACTTCCAGCATAACAAAATTTAAGTTGAATAATTGGAAACTTTTCCCATGTTTTCAGTTACACATTTCTGTCGTATAACTGAAATTAGTCCCTTGAAATATCACATACCGAGACATAATAATCTGAACAAATATAACTACTTGATTGCTTTTAAAATATTTATTTCAATTTACATATACTTATAGGTACTTTCTTATACGATACAACAATTTTTTAAAGCAATGTTAGCACTATTATGTTAGGAGTTTAATTTTGCGATGCCTTTCTTTTGTGGACTTACGTCGTTGGCCACGCGTGTGGCCAGGGAAAGTTAATAAATTTGTCGGATCTATGATTGAAACTTTCCCTCGATCTCCTGGAATGATTGCTACATGACCGGATTGTACACATTTGAATACTTCCAAAAATTATATCAACATGCATAATCACTTCTATTAATAAGTATAATAAATTAAGCCAAAGCAGTTCAGTATTTTGTTTTGTTCTAGCATTCAAAAAGTGGAAAATATGAGTCAACCTTGATTCAATCTCATATATTCCGCTCAGAGCATAAAAGACACAATAGTTATAAAACATATTGTATCTAAAAATGTAGAAGACGATACCTTATTTTACTTTATCGTAAGTGGATATCAGTCAATGGGAAAGCATACATTTGAATATTTCCACAGATATGCAAATTATTGTGATTTGCGATAGATAATTAAAAGTGTTTTAATTATATAGTGATATAAAGGTATAATATTATGTTATTTGTAAAACCCCTATGGACATGAATAATTTAATTTGTTAAAAAAAGTTAGTTATCGTATTTAGATAATTATGGAGAATATATAATAGAAAATATAACTGAGATTTTATTGTTCAAAGAAGTCACAAAATATAAATCTACTCACAAAATATAAATCGAAATACATTTAGCGTTTCAACTTATATTGGAACCCCCTGGCACAAAGCTTAAATCACTTTTTTCCTGAAAATATATTAAGAATAATAAATCTTAAATTTATTCGGTTCAGCTAGTTCGTGCATATATTATGTATCGAATACCAGGTACAATTGAATATATTAACAACGTTTGCGAACAATTATATGAAAAAACGTTTGATAGTAATTAAATTTAAAAAAAAACTATGGTTATGGAACTAAATATTTTAGAATTTATTATTAAAAACATAAAAAATAATTACGGCCTCATTCAATGCATTCAGTATTAGTAATGATTGATTTGCGGTAGGTCATTCACTAAATTTATATATATATATAATTGTCACAAAAAATCGCTAGTGATATATTATATTCAAAATCACATCATGAAAAACATACAAGTCAGACCATAGTCAATTTATGTAGGATATATTATATCTTGTTGTATTTTTTAAGAATCATTGTTAATTCTTAAATAAAATTAATCCAAAAGAAATTGCAACAATGGCTGTGAGGATTTATCAGAAAAGTTGATGCTGAAACTGCTTTTTGTCAATAAATCATTGAGATTCCTTATCATTATACGAATAGATTGTAGATTACTTGTGAAACTTAAAATCCATGCTCCACTTCAGAATCTTAAGTAATATATAATAAAACACATATATTAGACTCATATCTTCATATTTATATAGCTTTTTAAAAAACAATGGTATTCCCTGGCTTCATCATCGCAATCCTTTCTTCTGAGTCACTTTTACAGTTAATACTCCATTAATATAATAACAACACTACGCATATACGAATACAGTTGATGCGCATGTCCGTCAGTCGTGTCCTACACAGTTTAAGGCCTATTCGCCAAGTGTCTGGAAGCGTATAACGTGCGATAAAAAACTTCTTTCCAAACGCTAAATTAAGTATTTTCAAAGTTGAAACTACCTACCACCCTCGTACATATCAGCGGTCTTGACCATGGCGCTATATGCGTCCGTCTGAGGAAGAAAGTTTGTTTTCTTTACGGCAATTTATTTCAATACCAATACACAAGGTTAATGGTGCATTCAACCTTTCACTTTCCTTGTTCACTTTATGTAGTATATTAAATTGATTATGGTTAACTTCTCATGATTTGATTTTGAATATAGCGAATATCGCGATAAGTATTTATGGAGCGTAGGTACTCTCGTGAGTATGTCAAGAGTTTTTAAACCGCTAAGTTAGCGTGCTTTGAAACCACATACGCCACAGTTGCAGACTAAACATTTCATGTCAAAAAATATGTATTCTCGCGATGGAATTCCACATTTTCAATCTAATCCGTGAATTGTTGGTTTCCAATTTTCTTGGTGGAGGGCGCTCTGGATTGTTATCCAGATAGTGTTCCAGACCACGATTTGTATTGGGGAACAATTAGAAATTTGTTAATTTACTCCGAGTCAAATAAGCAGCACTGATGAGATCTAATAAGATCGAAACAGCTGTATGCAGATTTTGAGTCGGAGTGACTTGATTTCTATAATTCACTGTTGGATTGTGAATGTAGAATTACATATGACTAGAACCTTTGGAAAAATGTTTGATAATTTTTTAAATTATTGAAGAATTTTCCTTATTCACTTTATGTAGTATTTTTCAAGTGAACCCATAGAACATCGAACTCTTTAAATTCAGTAAAGAGAGGAAAAATTCATAAATTTTCTCTAGAGGCAAGTATTGCTATTTTCTAGTAAGAAAATGTAGGGATTATGAAAAAAAATTTTTTGGTTAAAATTGTAAATACATTAAGTATTTCTAAATTCTTACAATCAGATTATTAATGTGTTGCATCAATGTGACGATAAATCGATCAATTTGATTCGATCAGTCATACTTCATCGCTTTTTATCAGAAATTGGGTCATTGAAAGTAGTGTTTATCAAAAAATAATTCAGTATTATAATTCCATAAGCGTATAATAGTAGTTAATTTAAATATCCTATTGTCTTCGTTTTATCGTTCATACCTTTTCATTGTCTACTTTTTCAAGAATATTCTGAATATTTTCGAAATGAAAAATTGATTGGGCTGATACTTGGTGAAAATCCGTCACAATAATGTAAATATTGTAATGTTGAATACAAATGGGGATGAGCAAACCTAAACGTCATCTATTGTCACGTAGATAAAAGTATAAAAGAGGGTAAATATAACAGGTACAAAAATTTAATCAAAATAAAGTGAAAATAAAAAACCGAAGTTTTATTTACATTAATGTTGGACATTATTGTTCTCGCTTCATAGGTATTTCATTACTATTTGGCTCCCCTCGAGAAAATTTGTCTCGTAATTTATGCACCATTCTCTCGAAAATTTGTATAGTTAACAACTGGTAAATAGGGGGTGCGGGTGGAAGAGCTTTGCTTTCTTTTACTGACAAGAGGGTGGATGGGGTAAATAATTGTAATAAATCTGCTTACGTAATACTTGAACGGCCCCTTTGGTAGACAAGATTAAAAAACATGAAAATTCTCAAAAAAAAAAAATAACTCAAACATTTCGGGCTGCTTAAAAACATTACATTTTATCGTGTCGTTAGGATTAGATACTGCTTTTAAAGAAATTACAAAAACTTTGCATATTAGTGCAAATATATTAGTATTAAATCTTTTCTAAAAATACTATGTGAGAAGATCCTCTTAGGGCGTTTGCCCAAAGGACGGTAACGGCACGATTTGCCGTGCGCGATATATCGCGCCGCATCCGCTGAGTGCTCGCCCACTACGCGGTATATATCGTGCGAAACCGTTTTGAATTATAATTTTAGATATTCACAGCACTGAAAATATCATTGGTAATTTCGTCGTGTCGGTTAGACATCATTTAATCCTATAGGCGTTCAAAAGTCAGGCGACACGAAGTCGCGCGATTTTTGACCGCCAAATCGCGGGTTTGTGCGGCAACGTCTTGCCGCGACGATATTTAAAACCGTCGCGGCATTTTTTAATCAGTGTGAATTTTGGTCGTTGCGATATCGCGTACGATTTATCGCGCGCGGCAAATCGCGCCGTTACCGTCCTGTGGGCAAACGCCCTTAGTGCTTTGGCTATGTTATCAATTAAAAGTGCTATGGTTCAAATAATTCCTGATTTTAATGAAGG
>JARQZK010004626.1:0-22500 GCA_030704885.1 Cynegetis impunctata
GCAGTCTGAGTGGCTGTTTGGGACTTTGCCGGTTTTGATACCAACTGACACCTGGAAGATTGCCGGTTTCGAGACTAACGCTGAATTTGAACATTGAATTTCAATGGGATTTTGCCGCATTTAGTTCCCATTTCTTATTTAAATCGTTTAAGCGTGTTTACAACTATATTTCTATATATTTAACTCATTTTTGCGAAAAATGGAGATTGCCGCCTTTGCTTCACCTCATATAATTTATTCAAAAACTTAATAATTGGCTTAACTGATTATATATGCTTGAATATCACAAAATATAGACATTATTTCTATAAGACTACACAAAGAAAGCAGCAATGACATTCACTAAATATGATGACAAAATATAGTGGTATGTATATGCTATTCATGAAAATGGGTATTTGTGAATGACAACATTCTTAGAAATAAATCCTAAAATATTGGCTGGCAGAATAGTTTTAAATCCTAGAGAATAGGGATCTCAAACTTTTTTGAACCTTATGATAGATTGGAAATATTTTCCGTGGCTCCCCTATCAAGTCTTGTATAAGCATTTATTTTTCACTTGTATATTATTTGTTGATCTTACCTCAGATACGGTTGCTATAAATACACTAATTATGCCCTAGGGCGTTATGAGCGGGCATTATTAATCATAACGCCCGCTTATTCCCAACTAACAATTTAATTTTTATAATGGTTCTTAGAACGTTTACCGGACGTATTTTATAAAACATTCACTGTTTTATTAACACTTTCACAATGTTCTTACAGCTCTTATGAGCATGGAATTGGCGCAGATTATACAACAAATCGCCTGTTAGGCTTGCTCTATATATGTTGTTTGCTTCTATAATAAAACAGAATTTAGAACATTTATGAATGTCTTATAAATATTTAAAAAAACATTTATAAAACTGTTTTATACACAGCTCTGTTTTAGGAGGAAATCGCATATGCAAATGACGTTTTTAGAGTCGTTATGAAAACGTTTTTTAAATGTTTTTATAAAGCTCGCAACTTTGGCATATTTGCTACGACGCCAATAGTTACACGATAATAAAGTTTTTTTTAACATTCCTATTCACACAAAATTGTTTGTGACATATGCAAATTAGTCTCTTTAGTTGTTTGTAAGAAGATACTAAGATCTGTTAATATGGTAGCAAACATAAAGTAATGACAAATGGCTGATTCAGTATAAAAGTAATAAAAAGAATGAGTAAAAAAATGCACCAATGGTGCAGCAGATGTGGGCTGTGAAATTAAATTCTACTGTCAAGTATATGGTACAGTTCTAATAAAATTTTAACGCGCTTCCCGAATTATGATTATTAAGGAAAATTTAAAAATATAATTCAATTAATGAATAAAAAAAAACAAGATATATGTTTGGTAATTATAGTTTCATAAGGGACCCTTCTACATTATTAAAACTAGCCAGTCCAGCATATTTCTTCTTTTATGAAAAACGTTAGGAGATACGAAAAAATATAGTTTAAAAATGTTGGTTGAAAGGCCCGCATTTTATATGGCTGTCGATTTAAAGGCTCTCAACATGGCCACTTTATTATACAATCCTTATAAATCAAAAATTATCCGATCCAGGGACAATTATGCTCTGTAAGTAGTTGTTATTGAAATCAACAGGATTTGTCTAGGCAGAGGTGTCCTTGGCATAAAAAGAAAATCACATATATTTTACAATCAATCATGAAAATGTACATGCCGATTATGCATGGGCTAACAATTGGAAATTTCGTAAATACCTATTACAAATTATAGGCCAACACTCGTTTTTGCTGCTCTTAAAAATTGGGAGTCCATTCATATTAATATTAATTGAAATAGTTTTTTGGAATGTCACTTAGTTTGTGCAGGGCATTTCTTAAACTTGATTCCAAACCATTAATGCCTGTAGTTTCCCATACTAACTTTCGTTAAAAAAATTGTTTTTGTCTGGTTTTTAAGAGGGGTTTCGAGGATATTGGGGTGGACAATTTGTTATGCGTTCATTAAGTATAACAAAAAGCCTCTTTTGAGATAAATGGGAAATATTATTTGATACTGCCTTTGACCGAATATCTTCTCTTAACTTTGCATTTTTTTCTATCTCGCACAAACTGCTTGCAGAATGATGTTGATCGCCAGGATAAGTATCTAATTCGACAATCCAACTTTCTTTTTCAGCGTCCCGGTGAACATCGTTCTGTGGTATTTCCTGATCAGAAACGCAATTAGTGTTGAGTCCATCAGTCCATCTCATCTCCAAGGTCTCTGAATGATTGTTAGAGCTAGAACCACTAGTGCTTTCTATCTGTGGATCGCTTACGATCTCATGATATTTACTTTTAATTTTTCTGTGAAATGTACCACTTCTTTTAATTTTTTTCTAGCTACTCTACGACATTTTATTTGTACATGCAAACAAAAATATCAACAGACGAAATAAACATGAAGGCTATTTTATAATAGTTTTATAATAATTGTTGTGTTAATATATTTTAATTTTAAAGTCTCCCTCATGCAACATATTTTGTTCTTCTAACTATTTTTTGGAAAACTATAAAACAACAATTTTATAGTCACTCGGCTTTCATACAATTTGCTGCAGCAACAATTCTATTTTATAAATAACAATTAAAACTATTTTGTTATTAGGAAATATGTTTCGTAACAAACAGTTTTATTATTGCTTTTATATGGCAATAAATTAATCCAAAAACGCATCTTTAATAAAATGCCTTCAGAGGGCAGAGTATCATTCAGAGCTAATATGTTTTTATAAAAGTATTTTATAAACGTTTTATAAAATAGCTTGTATAACTTATTCTACACAATATTTTATAGTTTTGCTGTAAAAACGTTTTCAGAAACAGTTTTTTATTGACAGAACAGTTGAGCGCAACAAATTTATCCTGAATTAATACTTTATAAAACATAAAAGTTTTTACGAAGCGTTAATAAAACAATTATAGAGTATATTAGTGCGCTAACTATGTCGAATTGCTAGTTGGGTTCACATCACGATGACAACTGAAGCAACTTCCATTGTTTAAATAGATCATAATCCTTGCGGTACGCGACTCTGTATTTCTCCGGCAAATGAATTATTCCAGAGCTTCAGCTGCATTTTCTATGAATATTTCTTGGGTGAATTTATTTTCATTTCCATTATTTCTATAAGAGTACACAAAGAAAGCAGCAATGACATTCACTAAATATGATCACAAAAATAATCACAAACGTTAAAATATCAACAAATAACATGCCTACTGTGAGAAGGAAAATGGAAAGTATAGAAGCAATGAACCGATTTTAAATTCGATTTTTCATCATAATAAAATATTTTTTTCGTGAAAAATAAAATCTTGTATGCACCACGTGCGTTACTAGATCCTAACGCCCGGAGGGTAACATTCGGCCGAGGGATTAATGTTGCCCTATATAACGCACTTGGTACATAAATAACTATAGGCCAAGTTACAGAGATTTTTTCATGTAAAAAGTGTTAGAAGAAAACCAGCTCCGCCATTGTGTGTAAAATAGTTTCACATGATATAGTGATATGTTTTTCACTCGACTTTATTATTTATGTCTTTGTTATTAACAATTTTTTTTTAGTTTTTTGCTTATAAAATTGAAACTATCAGTGTACTCGTGATGGTGTCAATAGACTTATTGTAGAAAATGAAAAGCCGAAAAAAGAATGAGAGGTCGGCGACTCGGGATAAGGACCCTTAGTCTAAGGGGAAATTGGAAAAAACGTCCAAATGCATTTGTTTTTCAAAAGTTCATAACTCGGTTATTTTTTGAGTTTGTACCGTAGATCCTCCGGCCAGAATTAGCTATTGATATGAACTTAATTTTTGCGAAGAGTCAGGAACTGTCCGATGCATAGTTTTTGAATCTGTTGGCCATTTGATTATGTTACTATGCAATTTCCAGCAGACCTGAATGCGACAGGTATGGTCCGATTTCAATTTACTAAAAAGATTTTGAAAGTAGAATTCTCATAGTTCAAAACGTTCATCTTGGTTTTACACGAAAACGCTGAGAAATATGTTAAAAATGAAGCTGAACATGACAAAAAACGGCCGAGCGCGTGAGAGTAGTTGAAGAGTGGGGGTTTACAATTATTATCTGACAACGTTTAGAAATTACTGTTACGTTGAAAATTCCGACGCTTTCGAATGTCATACTTCTCCTTGCCTGCTGCTCTACCCCCACTCTTCAAGTACTCTTACGCGCTCGGCCGTTTTTCGACATGTTCAGCTTTATTTTTAACATATTTCTCAGCGTTTTCGTGTAAAACCAAAATGAACGTTTTGAACTATGAGAATTCTACTTTCAAAATCTTTTTTGGAAATTGAAATCGGACCATACCTGTCGCATCCAGGTCTGCTGGAAAATTGCATAGTAACATAATCAAATGGCCACAGATCAAAAACTATGCATCGGACAGTTCCTGATCTTCGCGAAAATTAAGTTCATATCAATAGCTAATACTGGCCGGAGGATCTACGGTACAACTCAAAAAATAACCGAGTTATGAACTTTTGAAAAATTTGCATTTTGGACGGTTTTTTCCAATTTTCCCTTAGACTAAGGGTCTGATCGAGTCGTCCGACCTCTCATTTTTTCATAGAGATATTACAGATAGAGGCGACAAGCCAGCCTGAAACTTGTCAGCTCGGGTGAGGGAGAGAGAGAGTCTGAAGGTTAGGTTAGACTCTGACAGTTACGTCTGTCTATGTTTACGTCTGATACGTTTGACAAGGACAGAAAAACCCTGCGATCGTCTCTCTCTTTCGCTCCCACTGAGTTTCGAGACTGACGTTGCCACTTACAGAGCGGCCTATGGCTTGTCGCCTCTATCTGTAATATCTCTATGCATTTTTTTCGTCTTTTCATTTTCTACAATACGATTTTTTGCATAAAATTGTTAATAACAAAGACATAAATAATAAATTCGAGTGAAAAATATATCACTATATCATGTGGAACTATTTTACACACAATGGCGGAGCTGGTTTTCTTCTAACACTTTTTGCACAAAATGCTCACTCTAAATCTCTGTAGCTTGGCCTACTATTCTATATGAGAAAAATGCATTCAATGTGATGATTGTGGCTGCATGATACGAAAAAGTTTTTAGTCGTATTTTTCGCGAAAATAACTATTTCACCGTGTCGAATGTCAAGATTAGAAAATACTCCCGCACCTGGGAGTAGTTTCTAATCTTGGACCTTCTAGATAACGATTTCTCTATTTTTTTTGATATCTCATACATATACAGTGTGTCGCACGGTGGATGGTAGAAGTATATGGAGAACTAATGATTGGATCGATCTAATGATTGGATGATTACATAATCAAGTAGTTTCTAACTATCTTAAATATTTTCAAACACGCAGTGTTTCCGCTTTTACTGAAAAATCGTAACAACTTTATTATTTTAAATAGATCACCCTCTATATTTTATATTTTTTGAAATCCTTGCTTAATTTGAATCACTTCTTCTCGATACATTTCCATAGGTATCACAAACGATTTTCGACTTATGAATAAATATTCATATTTTCGAGACAACACACAACCATAATTTTACCTTTATAATTTTTTGTCTCTACAAGATAAAGAATCGAATTCTGGCGATAGTTTTGAGGATGACATTTGTTCAATTTTGATAGTGAAATTGATCGATATTATACAGGGCGCTTTGAAATAAGTACTAATTTCTGCTACATAAAATGGCAAAATTCATTTTTTTCGAATGAAATTCCGTGAATAAGTATTGTGAAATTAGAAGATCACTAAATTTCCTTTCAAACGATATAGTATGTTTCTATACCTAAATCCTCAGGATCTTCGAGAAAATGGTATTTTTTTCGAAAAAGTAATTTCATCGTAGGTAGTGAAGGATTAATAGACTTTATTTCCAAGGCAACGAAAACTAATGAAAGTACAAGCATAATGTAGGTATATGGAAAAAAAGTAAAGAATTAAACAAAATATCAAAAAACATAAGTTCAAAACATCCACCGTTGTCTTTCCGTAAATCGGAGATTTACGGGAATAGCCCTCATGATCTCATTGGGATCCAACTCCCGAATATGTCTTTCTACCTTTAGAGGTAACTCATATTTGGTAGCGACTTTTTCTTATATTTTATTTCAAAAATAGAAGTCTAGTGTTGCCAAATTGGGAGATCTAGTAGGCTAATCCCAGTGACCTATCCTTGCTGAACCAACGGTCGTCAACCCTCTCGAAGAGCTCTAAGAGATATCTCATGGGTGCAATGAGGCGGCGCTCCATCCAACTGATACCAACAACTTCGATATTCATCCAGCAGTAGGGCCTTCTACGAAGTCACTTACAACCGTTCATAATATTTCAAGGTACCTTTCTGAATTAAGTTTATCATGATAGATGAAATAACGTATTTGCTTTTTCTTCAAAACGCAAAATACATTAAAATAATTTGTCTTGTAAATTTGGTATCTCTATTAACTCCAAGATTTTCAGTAGTTCAAAATTGAGGTATTTCTTCTATTGCTAATAATTTCCCGAATAAATAAATTTCGCTTCATCAGTCCAGATAATTTTCGATAAAATCTGAGATGTTCTTGAATTTTCACTAAGAGTGTTTTACAGTAATGAATCCTTCTTGCTTTATCCTCAGGCTTGAGAGATTGAATCCTACGAAATTTATAAAGATTCATTTTGTGTGCTAACAAAATCCTCTGAATATAAGGACATAACACTTCTGAATCGACTTGTGCACTCCGGATGGTAGCCTGCGGATATGCGCTAAAATATGCCTGGATATTAATGACTTTATTTTTCAGAGGTAATTAGCTTTGGTGAAATCGGTGTTGCTCTTAGTTTTGACCCATAATCAAAGAAATTCTTTTGGAGTCTTACAGTTTTTCGCTCGTCCATTTGAGGCAGTTCAGGGTATGTTTCGTTAAATGTTCTGCAAGTTCTTGCTATAATTTGACCACATTCTACAAGAGTCTACTGACTCTTCACTAACTACGATAAAACTACTTTTCTTGAGGAAAACGCCTTTTTCTCGGAGATCCTGATGATTTAGGTATACGAACATGCTGAATTGTTTTAAATGAAATTTAATTACCTTCTAATTTCAAAAAACTCCATTTTTGTATGTTACAGAAATAGTACTAATTTCAAAGTGCTCTGTATAATATCGGATCGATTTCACTATCAAAATTTAATAAATGTACTTTCTCAAACTATCGACAGAATTTCAGCTCTTCATCTTGTAGAGACACAAAGATCTGTATATATATATATATATATATATATATATATATATATATATTATATATATATATATATATATATATATATATATATATATATATATATATATATATATATATATATATAAATATAAATATATATATATATATATATATATATATATATATATACTTATTTATTCGAATTGTTGTTGCCTGTGAACTATTTCTAATCTCTTGATAATTATTAGCAATAACAGGCTTGTTGAATCTTAAAAAACTCGATTTTATTATAAAGTTGACGTTTCGCCACGACATTTGTGGCTTTATCAAAACTTTTGAAAAAATTGAAATTTCTTTGACATTTTTTTTAGTCTGTTTCTATTCAAATTTTTCAAATCAATAAATGTCAAAGAAATTTCAATTTTTCCAAAAGTTTTGATAAAGCCACGAATGTCGTGGCAAAACGTCAACTTTTTAATAAAATCGAGTTTTTTAAGATTCAACAAGCCTGTTATTGCTAATAATTATCAAGAGATTATATATATATATATATATATATATATATATATATATATATATATATATATATATTATAATATATTCTATCAGTTATTTCACCTATCCGAATTCTAAGGTATTTTTGGTCATCATTTGTGATATTTGTTAATTTTTTAGATTGATTGGGCCGATACTTGGTGTAAATTAATGAACATATCGAAACAATGGTTAATAATATCAATTTACACATTTATTAAGAGAAATAACGTATGACGCACGTTTCGGTGGAACTTCACCTTCTTCAGATGCTAATGGCAAACTGAATTTTGCCATTAGCATCTGAAGAAGGTGAAGTTCCACCGAAACGTGCTTCATGCGTTATTTCTATTAATACATGTGTAAATTGTTATTATTAACCATTGTTTCAATATATTTGTTAATTTTTTTATAGGTAAATTTATTAAATTCTCGGCATTTGGACATTTTTCTTCTTTCAATCATCAGTTGAAGTTTGAAAACCTTGACCAGAAATTTTGTGAACAAAATGATTTTCTCTAGTTTCACTAGCTCAAATTCTATTTGTTACATTCAATTTCACGTTGAATAAGTGACATACTCAGATGTATGTAATATTTCTATTGTTGTCCAAAGATTAACGAAAAAATCTAATTTATCAAATTATTGGTTTTTTCTAAATCTAAATTTTGATGATATTCTGTATGGGTTGCTTCAATGGAATTTTATATACGTGAAACTTAGTTACATTTGAGTTAATTAACTCTTTTGAACTGTGTCAGGTCATGCGCTTACCTGATATTGCTCTTATAAATGAATCCTAAAAGTCCTAATTGAATCGGAGCAAACACCGCAGCTATTGGTAACACAGATTCAATACAAAAGATAGGTGTATAATTTTGCTCATCTTCAGGCCAACACCGAATCGCTTTCAAATATTTCTCCAGCGCTTTCATAATTTTATCTTTATTCTCCGTCATATCTCTTTTATCAATGTCGAATTTTCTATTCTGAAATATTGTTTTTCCCTAATGATGGTTATACTAATGATCCAGATAATTGAATTCATAACAGTGCCTTATCGTTAATTTCAGCCTATAATACCCAAGGAAAAGAAGGATGCGAAGTAGAGTACAAATTTTATATTCATTCAGGAGGGGAATTCGGTGGACAGATTTTGCGTACGGAGCCTTTTTACATACTTAGGGGGAGGTGGGGTAGATTGATGCATACAAATTTAAAATCAAATAATATGTGAATAAATGTCACTTTTATGATTAATTTTCCACTCAACAGTCGGCTAAATATATAGATATTATAATGTCAAGGACAAAAGTAGTTTAAGATGTGAAAGAAAAGAATAAGTACGTGTTTTGTAAAAAATGGATTTTGAATCATTCTGTCCCACCAACAGGGTACTTAGATACATCACTTGGGGCACTTTAATACGAAGAGGAGAATATACGAAATTCGATAAATTACAACACTTTCATGGAAAATAATACTTTATTATCTTGAAAATATTGTAATCAGTCTTACAAAATACTTATAACTTGACCAAATTACAATAAATAGTATATTTATTCTTCCGAACAGGATTGCCAAGACTATCCTTTTATTAAAAAATAAACTCAAGTACCTAATCAAAACACAAAAACAATCATAAAAAACTCTAGTACTTGAACAAAATAGTAAACTTGAGTGATATTATTAATAACGCTCCTGTTGCAACATTGTATGTACTTATGCACTTAAATTAACTGAAAAAGTTGAGTGCCTTTTCGTGAAATTTGGTCTTGGCAAGTGTAAAACAACATCTCTAAAATCAAGATAACCCATAATGCATCTTGCTGCAAGTCACCAAATATTCTGAAAAAAATTTTCTCTTGCTGGACAGTAAATACTCGAGCAACAGTATAGTTTGACCTATACAAATAAGAAGGTGACGATTGGTTTTCCTCAGAAGCTTTTCTAAACTTTTCAACACAATGTTACAGAGTTCCAGGTTTGATACCATATTTTTTCGGCTGCTTTTCTAATAGATGATACCTTCAAAGTAACTTCAGATATGGCGGTCTTGATCCTCTCTTCATCTAAACTACGTCTTTCAGTCTTGGGCTTGTATGTGCGCACCATTTTCTCATAATAACATAATATATATTATAATCTTAATTTAAGATATTCTACAATTTATAAAATGGATTCACGAATTTTTTCAAAAAAAAATTTTTTCAAAATTGATTCACATCAATGTGCCCCATACTTTGCTGTATCTAAGTGCCCCAACAGATTTTTTTCAAAATGCAAATTATACTAAAGAAACTAACTGATTTATTTTTGAAAAAATATCAAATTCATAGTATTAGACAACCTAACTCACCTTTGGTATATATAGATCCTCACAAGATGGTATAGAAGTCCGGGGAAAAACTGTTACAGTTCACGTTTTTTTTAAGTTGGCTGCACTCGAAACACTTCTAAAGCGCCAACAGCTGTCTGGCTTTTGGCGCGAACGAGAATGATTCGTTCAAAACATTTCTATGAGCGTTTTAGAGATGTCATCACTGAAATACATTCTACCGATTATTGAATAATGCTTGTGTATCTATGTGCCCCTTGTATCATTATGCCCCTCCTCCCCCTACTAGATAAAGAATATGAATATGTACCAATATATATTTATAAATATCATATAAATTCTTAGTCTGCCGAATATGGAAGCAGCCGTTGACTCGTGTTTCGGACTCTTCAGTCCTCATCAGAACCGTGTATCCAAATGTTCGGTGGAAAACTTGGAAATACTAACAACATCCCATACGTGACAATGACTTTCTGATGAGGATCAAGGAATATATACTTATATATATATATATATATATATATATATATATATATATATATATATATATATATATATATATAATATATATATATATATATTATATATATATATATATATATATATATATATATATATATATGTATATATATTTCATATATTTCTCGACTTTCTTGAAAAATTTATTGATATAGAGTCATAGAATCTAGAAGATCTTTTAGATCTTTTTATACTTCACATCGAAAATATGAAGAAAATAATGCTGCAATATTCTCCTAATGTTCTTGTTGTTATTACCTACAGATAAGGGCAGAGGGACAACTGTTATGCCCAAAAGACAGAAATTACACAATAATGTCATTTTACAGGCGTACTTCCATGATGAATGTTTTGCTGAAATAATTCTTTCTCATTTTCAATATTTCATTTAAAACCACGTTCAAATTAATTTTCAAAAATGGGGGAATTTCAGTAATACCTGTCTAAATAGTCATTTTTCTCATACGGGGCCATCCATGAATTTCGTCACACGTTAGGGGGGAGGGAGGGGGTCGACGAAGTGCGACATTGTGGGACAAGGGGGTGGGAGGGGTCCTAAATTTTGTGATGTCACATTTCAAAATGTATGCGACTTGGTACGCAAATCATGGTGGTGAATCTCAATATTTATTACAAATAGTAAAATGCGAGGTTGTCCCATGTTATGGTGTACGACGATCCAGTCTTTGGCGACTATTGCGAGAGGGGTTCTTACCTCGAAGGTAAATTTGCTCCTCTATATTACTTCAGTTAGCTTTGGACCTCTTCAGTTAGTTTGTATCTTTAATTGATATAATTCTTTTAATATTTTTTATTTTGTTAATTTCTTTAATTCATATAATTAATTGCTTTTTGTTTTTTTAAAAAAATAATTTAAATGTAAATAAAACTGATTTCGGAACCGCTGATTTCATTCAATAATTTGTAAATGTAAATTTGCAAAATATGTGACGTCACACTAGGGAGGGGGGAGTCTCAAAAACGTGACCAGCTGTGACAAGGACGAGGGGAGGGGCAAAAAAATCATGAAATTCATGTGACGTAATTTATGGATGACCCCTATCGATGAATATCTGGTTGTTTGAATCATTCAATTGATAGATGTCTTAATGATCATGAAGACGAAACTGTACAATCATGGAAATATAATGGAGTTTTTTGAAAATATATACTGTTTTCTGGAATAACTACCTGGTTAAGTGAGAACGTTCTCCCAGCATATAAATTTCGATGTAGAGGATCAATCTTTCCAAAATAACTTTAGAAAATTGAATTTTCAGCTGATCTCCCCGATTTTGTTTCATAGAAATGTTCATTAATTTATTATGACGTAGTAAATTAAAAATATAACAAAGTTACTCTCATTTAATTTTCCTATCGAAAGTTATTTGTTTCGTTAGACTTATCATCATTATCATTATGTACATGGCGTTACTTTTGCTGAATGTACATTTTTATTTATTCAGTTAATGGATTACGAAGTTGACAAATTCAAATGATTATAATTATTCGTTTCAAGCCACTCGTTCATTAAATCTTTTAAATTTCTGTACTGGCTATTTTACAAAGATTTTCCAAGAAAATATTAATCAATTCTTTTTATGTGTAATATACAATAAATTCGGTATGCCATAATTAATTGAAAATTTTTATTTTTTCATTTTTTGATAATTACATTATGTAAATATCTATCAATTACAAATAATATGTCACATTATACTGTTAGAATTGTTTTTTTATACGTTAAATTGATCAGAAATAATTTAATTTCTCGAATGGTCCTAAAACCTTGGAAAGTACATCATCGAAGAGTATGCCCCTTTCATAACTTCGAAATGTTACGCTTTCTACTTTTGCAGATCTGTTTATATTTCGAATATATACGCGAATATTTTCGAAAAATTGAATCTAAATAAGATTAAGGAAGAAATCTCGGAAGAAACAAACCCTCTTATCTTGAAGAAATATTCACCACTAAATAGTCGATTTTCCTGTTAGAGTACAGCACCACGAGAGAGCATTCCTCAGATACTAGAAGCGATAATTCGTAAAGTTCTGCAAGAGTATGTAAAATTGGCCTTTCCACCTAAGCCGAAACAGATTTGACTAATATTGGTTAGTAATTTTTTTACATTATTGTGGAAGTAATTCTAAATTTCCGAAAATCATATCGTGCATTGAATATAACTTCCTTCAGTGACTAGACATCAGTAAAAATAATGTATCCTTAAGAATGATAACAGAAAAAATTATAGGTACGCACTTAACTATTTCTGAAGAATATTTGATGCAAATTCTAAATTTTTGTCATGGTCAATTCTTTGTTTATATATATATATATATATATATATATATATATATATATTATATATATATATATATATATTTATATGATTTTCCTCTTTATTATTTATATATATAAATATTTTAATTTGATTTAATTGACTTTTTAACTCATCTCAGGGAAGGATCTCTTTACTAAATTTGAAAATTGACTATTGTTAATATGCTTTCATTTTATGAATTGAAAACTTCAATAAACTCAAACTCATTAAATTTTACAATAATTTATTATCAACACTTCTTAAATTTTCATTATAACAAATAAATCCAAATAACAACTATTTTTTTTAATTTAATTAAACTTCTAACAAATTTTAATATTATTGTACCTTTTTATTTTAATATTTATCCCCCTTTACTTTCTATATTTGCAAATATTGTAATTGTCAAATTGGCCAATATAAACTTTCAAAAACTCACAATTTCTGTTTTCTCTCTTCTACACATGTCCAATAAATTCTTCTTCTTTTTCTTTCTGCCTTCTATTCTCGTTCTATGACTATCCAATATTCCTTGTAAACCTCATTAAATTTTCTTTTATGACTTCAATTCACAATATAACTTTACACATTTATGTTATTTAAATTAACATTCACTTCAAAAAAAAGGTATTAGGTATTTGCTTTCATATATCACTTATATCAATAATTTCTTACAATTTTATAACTTTCAGCTTCTATTTCACTTTATATTCTCTCTTATACAATATGGAGGAATTAAAACAATTGAATTTGATATCAACCAACAATGATTCTCCGTTGAAGACAAATTAGGAACTGATTCAGGAAGAATTATATATATATATATATATATATATATATATATATATATATATATATATATATATATATATATAGAATTATATGTATTCTACATAAATTAAGTCTGTTATCCTGAAATAATCTATCCTTATTCATCTAACATAATTTCTATTACTTGTATCTTCATTCATATTTAGTATTTAATGAATTTCTTTTGAAATACATGTTATCTCATTCCAACGATTACTGACATTTTATGTTCTTGACATTCTATAAAAATTTCTAATATAATTATTGATTTTAAAAATTAATTTTGAATATTTATAATTAATACATTTACATTAATCTTCTTTGTAAACCAATTTCACATATTTAAGTTTATATTACTTGAAATTTCAATAACAACATTATATCTATTAACAACTTTCATACTTATTCTTTTTGTATGTTCAAATCTTATATCATTGATTAGATATACATGTATATTCATAATCTTCTATCTTTTTTTAATAACTACTTAAGCTTATTGAAGTTTTTCCTTCTCTTTATCAATTCTCTTTAATTTTATTCCATATCCTTCTACATTAATATTGCAAATAAAGAAACCATATCAATGATGTTGATCTCTTTCATCATATCTGACTAACACGTTCTGGTAATATACTTTAGATACTTTAGAATGGACTTCTATTCAGAGAATTTTTCCATTTAACGAATTATTAGTTCGAATGCCTGATTTAAAAATATTTTTTTATGGGAAAAATGTTCTTTATAGCAATTCTTTGTTTTAATACATCGAAATTACCAAATAATAATAACCATCCTCATTTTCACCAACCTAATGGATCTTTTGTAACGCGACCCCGTGTACACTTTTCTCAATAATAATGTGATGTGTTTTATTACCAGAATAGTTAACAATCAACTAAGTTAGTTAATTAAAGGACCCAGTTCTGTGGAGTATAACACAGACCCCTGTCCAGGGATAAGGGTGAAGTCCACAACGGCTGCGGAGAAGATCTTTGGAACGGTGGTACTGGCGGAAGTGGCAATCCAGCTTTCTGGGACTAGATGAAAGAACTGAGGCTGCCTTGCAGTTCGGCGTTGGATCGTCAAAGGCTAAAGGAAGACAACCTTGAATAAAAATTACCTGATCTTTCAGGTTGGGGGTTGAGGCGTTGAGTCAGCAGCTCACCACTTGAAAAAAAAATTGAAATCGCAAAATTTCTCAACAAAGCCTGGGATAAGGACTGTCAAAAAAGTATACGACAACTGGCAATGAAAAGGACTTTACAAATAGGAACGTGGAATATTCAAGGGATAGCGACAAAAAGTGACGTATTTAACGAAATAAAACGGTTTGACATGGATATATTAGCTCTAACAGAGACAAAGAAAAAGCAAAGGGAACAGAGGAAAAAGATGGATACGTGCATATTCATAGTAGGGCAAGGAGGAACGAGCTCGAGGACGAATATCTCTAGCAATTAGAGAGAAATATAAAAAAATTCATGAAATCTTGAAATCAAATTAACCACCGATTGTTGAAAGTAGACTTTGATATAAGGAATCATTATTTGGTTATCATAGCAGCGTTTGACCCAAATGACGATGCTTAAGCTTTTTTTTTTTTTTTTACTATAAAATTACTACTACTAAAAAAAATATCAAATACAACAGCCTAACTTTCATCAGAAATTCAAGTAAAAAACATAAATCTCTCTTATCTAAGCACAACATTAACATTGCTTATCGTACCGGTAATAATTTAGGAAATCATATAAAAAAAATAATAAACATTGGTAGAACTTTCAGAAGTTTTCAAACTAGAATTTCAGAACACAAACGTAGCTTTGTTAATCAAAAGTCGGATTCACATTATGCAAACCATTCAATCCAAGAAAATCACACATTCAATTTCGATTTTAAAATATTAAATACTGAAAGTAAGGGACTTAAACTTCATTTTTTAGAATCATTACAGCTAAATGACTACACGCATTCCGGTCTCCTATTGCATCGCAACATCGTTCTTACTTCGAGCCCCCTTCTTAATCTTTTCAAAATTACCGAACTACCTGACTAGCAGTTCAGAATTGGTTTTTCCTTTTCTAATAATTATTTGTAACCATCTTTGTATTTACCCCTTCTACATAATTTGTCATTTCTTGTTTTCGATATAACAGAAAATCATAGTTAGTTTGCCATTAGCATCTGAAGAAGGTGAAGTTCCACCGAAACGTGCGTCATGCGTTATTTCTTATAATAAATGTGTAAATTGTTATTTTTAACCATTGTTTTAAGATGCTTAAGCTACTGAAAAGGACAGCTTCTTTTATGACCTGACGACTACTTTGGAAAAGGCGGGAAACAGAAAGAAGGTGTTTCTGATTGACGACTTAAATGGCAGAACTGGATCTAAGGAAAATCATCCAGTATCAGGGCGCTACGGAAAAAACGTAGTAGATGACAATGGGGAAAGGCTTATCAACCTGTGTGAACAACAGACCCTGAAAATTGCAAATGGATGGTTTCGACACAAAGACATTCATAAATACACGTGGACATAGCCCACTCGAAACTTAAAATCTATAATCGACTACATAATTGTTAAACAGGAAAGTAAATTGAAAATCTCAGATGTAAGAATAATGCGTGGCCCAGAATGTGGTACGGATCACTTCTTGATGTTAGCTTAGACTTATTTCCCCTACAAACACTATGTAGGATCAAACGGATCAGCTGTGGAAACCGGAACCCCAATGAATAACATCAAATATAACTTCGCCAGTTTGAGAAATTACTCTATCAAATGACTGGACAAAAGCTATTATTTATACAATTATTAAAAGAGGGAGCCGACGCAACTGCTCAAACTATAGTGGAATTAGTGTGGTCAGTACAATAGCTCGGTTGTATAGCAAGGTAATAAAAAATAAATTAGAAACTAAAATAACGGAGTCAGAGGAGCAGAATGGGTTTAGACCGGGGCGATCATGTACAGATGGCATATTCACTCCGAAGCTTTTAATTGAAAAAAAGTAGAACGAGGAAGGGTAGTACACCTAACATTTATAGACCTGCAGAAGGCATACGATACAGTCCCATTGAGTAAGCTGTGGGTAGCTATGCAAAATTTTGGTATCAGTAATAAGTATGTCCAGGCAGTGAGAAGGCTATATGAGGGTTGCAGCATTGCAGTTAAAGTGGGAAACAATATTTCCTAAGAGTTCCATATAAATAAGGGCTGAAGACAGGGGTGCTCATTAGCACCGACTCCATTTAAAATATATTTGAAAGAGTTGTTAAAGTGTTGGAAAAAGAAATGCTGTCAAATGGGAGTCCCCGTAGGAGATGTAACCTTGTACACTTTACTCTTCGCAGATGACCAGGTCCTGATAGCGGAAGACAGAGATGACATGAGTTATATGTTTAGAAAATTACACGAAGAATACCCAAAATGGGGCCTTACAGTAAACATGAACAAAACCGAGTACATGGTAGTGGGCGAAGATGATCACAACAAGACCTGGATGTGGGAATATGCAAAATTAAAAATGTTTTTTCGTTTCAGTACTTGGGTGTTACTCTTACGACAAATGGAAAAAGCACCCACGATCTCACAAGTAAAATTCGGCAAGGTAAAAGGGTAATAGGCCAACTTGACTCATTGCTGTGGAGTATCATCACGTACGGCGCGGAAACATGGGAAATAAATAAAAAGGAAAATAGTATATTATTTCATAAGGAGGAGAAGTGTCACTTTCATGAAAAGTCACTTCTACTCCGAATGAAATATGTTATTTTATTTGCAAACGTTTTGAAATTCATAAAAATCTGAATATCCATTTTTGGATTGATTCACATTTACGCACATAATTCTATCCACTTACGATCGTTATGAATTATGGAACATTTACCTAGTTACGGTTGCCACGCAAAAAATTCTGACACATATAAAGTAAAATAATTGATAGTTATAATCCGCAACCGGGTGAGAAGTGGTTGAAAGTGAAGATGACGTTTGAATTGGAGAATTTTTTGTTCATGGTTACTAATTCATATTTTGCATAGTAACACTTTTCCAGCCGCTGGCCGGATAAGTGGTGCCAAAGTGTTGCAACACTTCTCCTCCTTGGCGGAGAAATAGAACTTTTCGACGATCCTGTCAATCGAGAAACGACGTTATTATTGTACGTTTGAAAATAAAATAAATTGTTGTCTGTGGAAATGGACTTTTGGCGTTGAAGTTGTCGCATCTCGAGATTGGAGCACGTCAGGAATGAATGGATACGAGCAATTATAGGAGAAAAAGGAACAATTTTTGACGCCATAGACAGCAAAATATCAACTTGGTATGGCCACCTCCAAAGAATGGAAGATAGCAGATGGCCAAAGAAAATTTATAAATGGACTCTAGTAGTCGTAGGAAACGAGGAAGGCCACCAAGTTCCTCACTCTATAGTTTAGAATTGCTTCTATAATTTTCTCGAGATTTTCGAAAAATTTATTGATAACTCTAGTCATAGAATCTAGAATATAGATACGTTAATTTTCTCATGAAATGGAGAAAATAATGTTATATATTCTTAATGTTATAACTGCCATTATTTGTAGTATTATTTCTAATTACAATACTCGAACAAATTTTCGAAAAACTCTTCCTTTTTCATCTTCATTTCGTCATTCAAGAACACGTTCAAATTAGTTTTCAAATTTGGGAAAAATTTCAGTTCTATCTGTAAAACAGTACAAATAGTCAATTTCCTAATATCGATGAATATCTGACTGATTAAATTATTCAATTGATAGATGTTCTTAATGGTTTCTAATAATGTCTTGTATCGAAGTATAATGTAGATTCTAAATTAAGTTTTACTCTAGTTATAGAATCTACAAGTTCTAATGGATACGTTTCTCCTATAATCACATCATAAAGACGAAGAATATGATGTTGTTAACTTGGAAAACGTCCCAACCTTGGCTACCATATTTTGGTTAGATAATCTAGAGCAAATCCCTATTTAAAGAATGTTTCTCTGACGAATTATTAGCTCGGATTACTGATTAAAATGATTTTCCCAGTTGAAATATACATGTTCTAATGGATACGTTTATCCTATAATCACCTCATAAAGACGAAGAATATAATGTTGCAACAAATTCTTAATGTTGTTATTATCATTATTTCATATAAATAAGGGCAGAGGAACAGGTTTCTGTTATGCCCTAGAAAAAACAGAGAAATTACACAATAATATTTTATCCATCATTTCTGATGTCGTTTTTAATTGAAATAAGTGTACTTCCACGACTAATTTTTTGCTGAATTAATACTTTCTCGTTCCAATCCCTTATCTGAAACCACGTTCAAATAAATTTTTAAAAATTGAGGAAATTTCAGTTAGATCTGTCCAAATAGTCAATTTCCAGAAATAGATGAATATCTGGTCTATTAAATTATTCAACTGATAAATGTTCTTAATGGTTCTCAAGACGAAACTGGATACTGATAATGAAAATGTCTTGTTATCGAAGTATAATGAAGATTATAAATGATATAGATAATGACATAGTTGAATGATAACGTGATGAAAATATTGAATAACCTGATATGGTCGAACGTTCTTCAACGAAGCTACCAAATATAATTTACGACTTAGGGACTAATTCATCCAGAAATAAGCTTAGAATATTTTCCTCCTGTCAAAAATTCCATGTAAATGGAATGCGATTATCGAAATCACAGCGAATATTTTCCCTCCTGTCAAAAATCCTTGTAAATGGAATGCAATTATCGAAAATTACAGCGATAATTGCATTGTAGAAAGCGAAAGAGCCCCTGCGATAATTGCATTGTAGACCGATAATTGCATAGTAGCATAGTTCATAATACCGAAAGAGCCCTGCGATAATTGCATTGGTAGACCGATAATTGCATAGTAGCATAGGTCATATCACGGTTATTGATGACAAGCTGACAATTTATGAATTACTAACGTCAGTTTGACAAGTTGAAAGTTTACTCGGGGAAATATTCCCCAAAATTGCAACTCGTGCATCAAAATAACCGGATAATTTCGCATTCCAGCGTGTTGTCTTTGAAAAACTGCATACGGTCATTTTCATATTTTGGAGAAAGAGCCCGACACCGAAGGTGGAGGGGGAAAAATGAAAATGAACTCATGCAGTTTTTTGACAACACGCTGTCATGCAAAATTATCGGTAATTTTGATGCACTTGTGCAATTACTTACGATAATTGCCTTGTAGAATGCGAAAGATCACGGCGTTAATTGCACTGTAGATCGATAGTTTGCATAGTAGCATAGTTCATATTACGGTTATTGATGACAAGCTGAGAATTTATGAATTACTAACGTCAGTTTGACAAGTTGAAAGTTTTGTCGGGGGTAATACCACTAGAGCTCAGATTTAGCCGGATATTTTTTCGTCGTTGTTTTCGAATACTTACTTTCATTGGCAATTTAACGAGAGCTGAAGTAAGTATGAGAAAACAACCACAAAAAATATCCTGCTAAATCTGAGCTCGCGTGGTATTTGGTAAGACAATTCCATGAATTATTGTTAATGCCAAATCAGTAAAAGGATTGAAAGTAACATTAAAATTTTCGAAATACATGGTTTGCAACATTTTCGCGGTTGTGTTCCACATTGTTTTCACTACGTATTCTTTATAATCTTTCCCATTCTGTTTCTTCATATTAAAGCCTCAGTCCATCAATATTCCTGCCACATTTTCCACTGTCGGTTCGGTTTCCAAATTGAAGTTTCGTTGTTTACAAAATTCGCTAAATTGATTCCAAATGGCAGAATGACTTTTTTTTGTATTTCCAGGTGTTGGTTTTCGATCACCCTTATTATTTCTGCCTCGCAAATATTTCCAAATCTCAACATATTTACTGGAATATTAGGTATTTGTTGTAAAATTCTGTTTTCGACATTTACAATTGTCAAGCTGATGCAACGCTTGCTAAACGAATAATTGCTAGCGTTGGTAAGGTAACGTAATTTATCCGATATTTTTATCCACTTTTTTATTTATCCGATACCAAACTACGATTTTCGTTCTCTCAATTGGGAATTATTATACATGAGTGGAATTGTCGGGAAATATTCCCCCAAATTACACTCGTGTACAAAATTACCGGATAATTTTGCATTCCAGCGTGTTGTCTTTAAAAAACTGCATTTGGTCATTTACATATTTTGGAGAAAGAGCCCTTCACCTTCGGTGTCGAGCTCTTTCTCCAAAAATGAAAATGAACTCGTGCAGTTTTTTGACAACACGCTGTCATGCAAAATTATCGGTAATTTTGATGCACTTGTGCAATTACTTACGATAATTGCATTGTAGAAAGCGAAAGAGCCCTGCGTTAATTGCACTGTAGATCGATAATTGCATAGTAGCATAGTTCATATTACGGTTATTGATGACAAACTGAGAATTTATGAATAACTAACATCAGTTTGACAATTACACTCGTGCATCAAAATAAACTGAATTCAATTATATAATAAATATACTAACGAATATTTCCCTCCTGTCAAAAATTCCATGTAAATGAAATGCAATTATCGCAAAATTTGCAGCGATAATTGCATTGTAGAAAGCTGAACAGCCCTGCGATAGCTGCACTGTATACCGATTATATGTCAGTATAGTAAATATTATGTTTGTTGATGACAAGAGATATAAGAGTTCATAAATTACTAACGTTAGTTCGACAAGTTTATAGTTTATTCGGGAAATATTCCCCCGAATTACACTCGTGCATCAAAATAACCGGATAACTCCGTATTCCAGCGTGTTGTCTTTGAAAAACTGCTTTCGGTCATTTTCATATTTTGGAGAAAGAGCACGACACCTTCGGTGTCGTGCTCTTTCTCCAAAAATAAAAAGGAACTCATTCAGTTTTTTGACAACACGCTGTCATGCAAAATTATCGGTAATTTTGATGCACTTGTGTAATAACTTACGATTATATAACTCTTGTATGAATAAGCCAATAGAATCCATGAATTTTGCATAACTACTGCGTATTGATAGTGAATATACTCTTGACGACGTGATATAATCGTTTTGGTGTTTCGCCTCGTGTCAAAATGTGAATGTTTTCATATTGGACGATATTTTGACGTTTGACAAAAAAAATTAATATTTTTTATTCGTTATATAATCGTAACGAAAACCAACTCGAGGAATCGAAAATAAGCGTTTATGCTGACCTCGTATGACTCGGCGTATTTTCTTAAAACATCACTCGAGCTGCGCTTCTCGTGGATGTTTCGCAAATACGTCTCGTGGCTCGGAAGTATAATCGATTATTTTCGATGCTCTTGTGATATTATAACTGAAAATTAAGTTCTCGGCTAATCGCCTCAGCTTGAAAACAGCCGACTTTATTCTCGCCTTTTATGAACCGTTTTTGCTTCTATTCGAAAGAGATTTTTCTTGAATTAATTCAACGGAATAAATGAGAAATATATCAAAACTTCCGTCATTCAGTTTTTCAGTACACTGTATCAGAATCAGTAGAATATTATATAGAAAAAAAAACATGTGTTATTAAGAAGAAATTTTTAATGAAATTGCTGAATATCATCGTGAATTCCATTCAGATAGCGTTTTTCAGTTAACAAATTCAAAAAATTATAATTATTTGTTTCAATTCACTCGTTCATTAAATCATTGATATTTCTATGCTGATTATTTT
>JARQZK010004626.1:27500-32563 GCA_030704885.1 Cynegetis impunctata
ACTCGTTTTCAATTTTCTGTCATTAGTATTTCCATGTCATTGTTTTTAATATGAAGGCGGACAGAATATAAGACAAGTATGCGGTCGTATCAAGTTGAAAAAAAATTGTGTATGTCAATTCTGGACACGACTGGAGTTTACTCCATAGTTTTTTTCATATATTTGAATATTTTATTAACTTCTATCACTTAATAGTATTGTTTATTATGCACAAATATAAGTATCACTACATATAAATAAATAAACTACACTCTTGAATTAAGACACAAATTAACGATTAGGTTGCTGTTGTATGTGTTGTATCATATATACCTATACATGCATCAACTGTTGCCGGTATACCCAAATATATGCGGCGTGAACTCCAACAATAACTAGAATAACATAATATATAATATGAAATATATATGCAATTACTTAAACATACATATATACATTAAATAACAGACAGATGTTCGTTTATTCAATCGATAATAATAAAAATAATGAAATAAACCGCATCCAAGTGTTTTTCAGATTTTTCTTCTTCGTTATTCATTGTATTTCAAATAAGTTTTTTTATATCTTTCAATATTTTATAAACTTCGAATACTTAATAATTTTGTTTATCTTGCACAAATATAAGTATCACTAGATATAAATACCAATACATGCATCAACTGTAGCCGGTATACCCTAATATATGCGCGCGGCGGTATACTGATAATCTCGAAGTGAAAGATGCGCATAGTACGTTGCGCAAAGGAAAGTAACATATCACTTTTAGTTAACACTTACTCCTTATAAAATGTTTTTTTGAGAAATAATTGAATTTTATTTCTGATAACTTATTCCACTGACTGTTGCCCAAGAATTTATGAAGAATTAGAATATTTTTTGTCACTATTCGAAACATAAGAATAATTACTTGTTGCTTAATATACTTTTAGTATGATATATGTAAGCTATACTTGACACTTTTACCAAGTATAACTAAGAATTATTATCTAGAAAATTTACCAAGAGAGCTCTCTAACGAAATTTGTTGCAGTGATGAAAACTGGAAATGAAGAAATGACTGGTCTGTTTTGGAACTGTGGCAAACTGAAGAAATTCATATATTGTACCGTTATATTGAATAATTCAAAACTGAGCACCCTAATTTTTTCATATAATTTTTATTTAAATCAATAATTTTTTGTTCATTAGCTTCAGACAGTTTTATTGGATCATACACAAAAATGTTTCGTTTTACATCATTATGTAACTTTATCAGAATTATGTTCAAAATCAACAAGTGCAACTAGAAATAAATCTATACAATTGCCAAAAAGAACATTAAAAATAAGTAAAAAAAGATCTTATATCAAAGCTATCCTAGTCTTTAATGCATTACCTAATGAACTAAAAAATATTGAAAATAAAATTAAAAGAAAAAGCAGCTAAAAGAATATATTAGACGTAATAATATTTAATTGTGCATCAGGTGACGACTGTGATACAAACTAAAGAAGATTTTTTAGAAAATATTTAAAGCCTAGTTTTTTAAGTTACTTAGAGTTAATTATATTAGTTTTTAATTTAGTTTTAATTACCGGCCTCACGCCACAGGTAACTTTGATTACCTCTGTGAGGATATACTATTTATATTAGTCTTTAAGCTATGTATTTTGTATATTTTTTTTATAAAAACTGGTAATAAATACAATACAATACAATACATAACAGAATATTTGATCTGTGGTTTATTTAAAAATTTTCAAATCAAATCAAATCAAAATATGCTTTGTTGTCTTCAAAATTATACAATTTATTGACAAAGTAAAAATATAGAAACTAAGCAATGTAAAACATAAAAATAAACACACATCAATAAAAAAAATACAAACTAAACAATGGAAGACCTAGAAATAAAAACACATCATACCACCACATTTTCATACAAAATATATACAAATTTTACAATAGAACCGAGAGTGTTAAATCCTTCTCAATCGCAGATGATGCCTGTGTTATTCATTTGGGTCATATCGTTCAATCAATGCTCAGAATAGCATTCCTATATAGAGTAATAAGTTCTTTCAAAAAAATAAGATTTTGTTCGTTTCCGTAAATAGGCCAAGGAAATTAAAGATTTTAAATCCTCTGGAAGGCGATTATAAATTTTCTTAGCATTGTAAATGATGGACTTTTTTGTTAATTCAGAGGAAGGAATAGGCAGGTGAACATGATGATGTCCCGAAGATCTGGTGGAATACCCGTGCTGTGACACCAAGGGTACGGTATGAAAATACTTATGAATCAAGAACACAGATTCAAGTGAATTTAAAGAAGAAAGCGTTAAAATTCCATTTTTCTTGAAGTAAAGTTTGCAATGAGCCCTATTTTTCGGTACACACATGTAACGAATTGCTCTCTCCTGAAATTTGAGAATAGTGTCAAGTTGTGAAGAATAGATTCCCAAGAAGAATTGGAGTTATTTGTTTATACAAATTGTTTTCTACTTCCAAGATAAGACTCGAACCAGTGTAGTTGAATAACTCGGACACCATAAAACTCCAGTTTCCGTAATAAAATTTGGTGATTAACGCAGTTAACTGCTTTAGCATAATCAGAAAAAACCGTGATTTATATACTATTAGAATGAAATATATCGAATATTCGAAATTTGTTACAAAAATTAGAAAATAATAATTCCATAATTATTTAGAAACACAAATGAATGAAATATTCATTTTGGTTTGAATTAGTAGAACATTGAAAAAACGCTTGACCAGCAGAGATCCATCACAAGGGTCGTATTTTCCTCTCATTTACGTTCGTGTACAAGTTCTTAACCACCTAATTGAAGGTGGTGTGCAAAACCTAGAATTCTCTTCATCAAAATAGCGGCGGTTAGATTAAATCAATGAAAGGCACTACTCTAGCATCGAATAAATTCACGTACGAACTCGCTAGTTCAATCTGGAGTTGTGTAGCATTGGAAATCCTATAAAACCAGGAAAAAATAAGAAATCTCTACGTTAAAATGACGCGGGTTTATACAGCCAAAACGCACTTACCTCACATCAATTCCATCAACTCTAACTCAAACCTTTAAATCTTTTATCTCTAAATATCCTGCAAAAAGGCGTAGGCCTCGGAAATAACTCAAATTTCAGAGCTTTTGGTCTGACAAAGGCCGCTGGAAATGTCAATATGTACCTAAAAACAAGTTGGAGTGGTGGCATCATTGGACCTCTACTTGTTTGAAATGAATATGGTTGAAGCGTAACAGTAAATCAGATTAATTCTAACTATATTTTGTGGACGTAATTAGACGATTTCGACTCCGAAGAGCTTTTAGACCGGGAGATGGTGACACAAAATATTAGGTCATTTGTACCAGTATGGCGGTTCTTCAGGGGTCTAATTAAGTAAAGGCAAAAAGGAAAATGATGGTCATAGCGCTGGTACCGGCGGCCCAATCGCGTGGGCGTTAATCGAACGCGTCGGATGAATAACGATTTGTTCCACAAAAATGCTTGTATTTTCAGATAGTCGAAGAAAAAATAAGTAGGCGGTAGCGTAATGCCATACTCTCGGGTGTGACTTACAGCCCGCCATACCGGGGGGATATGCAGCATGCAATGCTATTGGGCAAATGTCCACAGATTTTGCTCCAGTTTTCCAAAAGGAATTTCATGCAACAGTTGTGCCAAATTTGATAATGCTTTTAGATGACAATGGTAATCACAGAGATCAAGCTCATGCAGGTAAAAATATCAACAGATAATTACAAATAATTTCTTAGTATTGGGCACTTTAAAAGAAACATTTTCATTTAAACGTCCAAATATATTAGTTGTTGAATATATTGCTCCCTTCACTGCAAGCCAGTGAGCAGTAGAGCTCCATCACTAAGGTCATATTTTTCCATTCATTTTTGCTCTTTTCACATACGAATTCCTAATAGACTAAGTCAATTTGAAGTGGACTGTGGAAAACCGACGAAAAATATACAATCTACATTAAGCGATACCAAAAAGGGGAGTAAAAAATGGCCCCTATAAGCGAAAAGCCTATCCAATTTATTTCTCTTCTGAATTGAAGAACATTAAATTAAAAAGGCGACTTCATGGGCAACTGAAAAACAGTGATGTTTGCTTGGACCTGAAGAATGAATACAGTAACGTAAGAGCGCTGGTTAAGTATCAAACTCTTCGAGATTTCGAGGATTATCATAGGACCATTGAGGGTAACGTCAGGACTGACCCGAACAGTTTTTGGGACTTTGTAAGATCTAAGCGTGCGAAATCTGGTATTCCATCGAGGGTGCTGTATGAGGGTCGTGTTGTTGGTGGCGCCCGGGAGGTGGCTAATGTGTGTGCGTCATACGTTACCTGAGTGTTTCAGGAGTCCATGGAGCCTGACCCAGATATTAGTTACGGTAACTTTACATTTCCCACTATCTCCAAAGAACGGATTCAAACTAGCATCAAGAGGTTAAAGTCAAAAAGATCTATTGGTAGCGATGGAATTCCCTCATACATCTATAAGGGATGTTCTGATGTCCTGTGCGCACCGTTAATGATAATTTTCAATATGTGTCTAAAGTCGTGCACATTCCTTGAACCAATGAAGATTGGGATTGTAACCCCGGTCTTCAAGTCAGGAGATGTAAGTGTGGTCAATAACTATAGGCCAATTAGTGTTCTGAATTAATTGGCGAAAATATTTGAGGGTATTCTATACCAGGACATCCTGGACTTCTTTGTGAATGATTTTTGCCCTGAGCAGCATGGCTTCCTACCGGGTGCCTCAACCGTTACCAACCTAACCATTCTGGCGGAGGCGGCTGCTAGGGCTATAGATAATGGAGAACAGTTTGGATGTTGTGTTGACAGATTGTGCGAAGGCTTTCGATAGGGTTGACCATGGATTGCAGGTTGCTAAGCTGGCAAATTTGGTTTTTCATCGGATGCATGTAAATTTATGAAATCATATCTTACCATGAGACCTCAGCAGGTTAAAGTGGGTGGGGAACTATCTGAGCGGTACATGGCGGCCTCCGGGGTGCCACAGGGCAGTAACCTTGGACCCTT